>OY740778.1:13566524-13701854 GCA_963513935.1 Aphrophora alni
GAGAGAGAGAGAGAGAGAGAGAGAGAGAGAGAGAGAGAGAGAGAGGTCAAACACGACTAGGTGAATATTAGTGGAGATGCAGCCAGTGTACCACAGAGATTGCCACATCAGTATTAACTAAAAGTGAACCCCTAAAGCATGAAAGAGGAAAACACACGTAATGAATACATTTAGGTTAGGTTAGCTTGCTTATATTTGAAAATTATAAAATCAAAACAGGATTAGTTTATGTAAGTAGTACAAAGATAAACTAATCTGACCTCTCATATATATATCTAATGTTAGTTGTGTAATAGGTTATGAATTTGATACTGTCATTTTTAAATTTTATTCCTGTTCCCTAAAGGTGAAACATCGCTCGGTCATCTTCGCCTTATAAACAAAGAAAGAAAAAGAAATTATATAAAGAAGACTTCAAAGCCTCAATACTCTAATAGCGTCAGACTAAGGAAAGGATCAAGATGAGGGTAAGAGAATTCCGATGGAGATGTGAAAGATAAAGGTGTAACTAGAGCTATATGAAAAAGAGTAGATCCAGCTTGGAAAATCGGGAGTGACATGCACGTATTAACCAAAGTGAGGCTCTAAGGGAGTTTTATTATACAGAGTGTTCAGAAATTATCTTAACAGCTTAATATGTCAGCTAAAAGACAAGACAGAAACACGGAACAAACTATATTTTGTGGAAATTCACATCCCCTATCTACAGGGTGAGTCAGTTAAGTGCCATATGCAGGGTGTTATAAAATTTCATAAATCGTGATTATTTCTTATGGAAAAATTTATTTATTTTCTTTTAATAAAACCAAAAAATAATTGATTATTATTTTTGAAACATTACTCCTGAACAGTATTATTATTTTATTTTTACTTTTGGTCAATAGTTTGGGTCATTAATGTTCACAAATTACTTTAGCAATCGGTAGAGTTGATAAAGAGAAATGGTATGTTTTGTAATATTCCCATGGCCGATTTCAATGCTTTGTCTATCGGAGGTTCGGAGAAACGGTCGCCTCGCTTGAGTGTTCTGGGATCATCGTGGATTGGTCTTTGGTTGCGGTTTGGTTTTGAGAGGTTGCCACCGAGGATCTCCACAGTCCCAACCGGTTTTGAGAGACCACGTCATCCTAAAAACAGTAGAATTCTCTAATATCCTTGGCAGTGAGAATGCCTAGGAGAGAGCATGATAGATGAATGTGGTGTGTGTGTGGGGGTGTGGGGGTGTGTTTGTGTGATAGTTCTGTACGGTATGGCACTTATCGACTCTTCCGAACAGAATTGCGTTAATTTATTTAGCGTGGTTTTCAAAAAATAAAATTTCATTCTTAAACCTTTGTTTAATGGCGTTTGCAAGATTGTCGGAAAGGCCAATGAGCCATGACCGAAACCTAATTAATTTTATTTCAAGACTGTAGAAATTTCAGCCTATAGGCCTAATTAGAATACCCATAGTATGGTGTGGTGTTGTGTACAGTTAATTTTTAATTATTATTTAAGTTCTACAATAATTTGTTTTAGTGTAGTTAACTTACTAAGAACTGGTTCCGCAAGTGCGGTGTTTAGTCAGACGGGGTTATGAGAATTAAGATCATGTCTAAGAATGGCAACACTATCCAAAGTAGTGGTTAAGATGAAACGAGTAGTATCATTTTTAGTGAGATATGATTAATATGTTTTGTAATGGTTCCTTAGTCATTTTAACACAATTTAATCAACATCGTTTTAGACGATTATCAAAAAATCGTAATTTTTGTTTTCTTAAATTGTTCCAAAAAATGTGGAAAAGTTCTGTGATATGGCCAGAAACGCCCACATACCAGATGGGATTAAAATCGGTCAGCTCATTTGTGTCGTAAAGTTGACTTACACAGTACCCATGAACAGAAAGACCTTTTTGTATTCAGCGTAACTTCACAGTTATTTCAACGATAAATTCAACGTTGATTTTTATTAGTCGTATAAACTTTCTTTATATTTCTTACATACGAGAGTAAAAAAAGCAGAATAAATGGATTGAAATAGTTATTTCTAAGAAACAAAATGGCGGTGGAATATAAATCGCAGATTATGTAGAAGTGGATATAACTGTCAAGGACAGAGTATAATGTGATTCTTGCCGCCTCAGCGATGTCTTTGAGTGTGAGGTCAAGAAGCCACTTCAAGTTTTGCTTCGGGTAACAATCAATTTGAGAGAATGGTTAGCTTTTGTGTTTTGAGTGGAGACGATATTTTGTTACTGTTAAACGCGAGAAATGTTGTTTTAAGTATAATAATATTTCATTAATAATAATACATTCAATCTTAACATAATATATTATATTTTTTTACACTGTATTATGAAATACGACACAGATCTCTATACATATAAAACTCTCTCTTCCGCTCTCTATAGTAAGTAAGGGGTTGGCACCCCCGAGAGACCCTAGCTGCATCTATACAGCTTTTTACTTACTCCTGGGCTAGATACATTTCTTTCATCTTTTATATCAAAACTTGTTATCTTCCGTCCCTAACGATATTAAAATATGCAAGATCTGGATTTCTTATTTTTTTTCCGTTTTATAGCTAAGGCGATGATGACCTTTACATATTATCCAATATCTGTCTGTCTGTTTTTAAGCTTGTAACTTAAGAACCGATTACGCGATTTTAAGCAGTTTTCTCTTTTGTATAAAGACTTTATTTTGTTAGGTTTTAGTCTGCGTTTCATTAATATTGGTTTAGTAGTTTATAAATTATAATAATACTTGCCTGCAAGGGCGCTATGAAAGCGAAACTTTTATGTATTATACTCATTTTCGCAATATTTTCAGTGGCAATATATATTTTTCAAAGGTAAATATGATGTGAATGCTAATTGGAACTGGAAACTTTTTTGAAATCGGGGCAATAGTTTCTGTGTTTTACCAATTTTTTTCATTTAAAAATACACATTTTGTATACGTTATATTTGAATTTTAATTGAGTCTTTAACATAAAAGACCCATCCTTCCAATATGTAGGTTCGAGAGTTAAAATTAAATAAAACCAACTAAAGTCGGTGTTATGATGTTATAAAATACGCACTATCTCTAAATCGGGTCTCCCGATTTTGATCAATTTTAGTGGTCATGAAGAATAATTTCCTCGTCTCGTCTCGTTTCGTCTCGTCTCGTCTCCTCGTCTCGTCTCGTCTTGTCTCGTCTCCTCGACTCCTCTCGTCTCGTCTCGTCTCCTCGTCTCGTCTCGTCTCGTCTCGTCTCGTCTCGTCTCGTCTCGTCTCCTCGTCTCGTCTCGTCTCGTCTCGTCTCGTCTCGTCTCCTCGTCTCCTCTCGTCTCGTCTCCTCGACTCCTCTCGTCTCGTCTCCTCGTCTCGTCTCGTCTCGTCTCGTCTCGTCTCCTCGTCTCGTCTCGTCTCGTCTCGTCTCGTCTCCTCGACTCCTCTCGTCTCGTCTCCTCGTCTCGTCTCGTCTCGTCTCCTCGTCTCGTCTCCTCGACTCCTCTCGTCTCGTCTCCTCGACTCCTCTCGTCTCGTCTCCTCGTCTTGTCTCGTCTCCTCGACTCCTCTCGTATCCTCTCGTCTCCTCTCGTCTCGTCTCCTCGTCTCGTCTCGTCTTGTCTCGTCTCCTCGACTCCTCTCGTCTCGTCTCCTCGTCTCGTCTCGTCTCGTCTCGTCTCGTCTCGTCTCGTCTCTTCGTCTCCTCTCGTCTCGTCTCCTCGTCTCCTCTCGTCTTGTCTCGTCTCCTCGAAGTCTCGTTGTTCAAAATAGAATTTAAAATAATATTATGGATCAGGAATAGTTGGCAATACAACAATTACCCTTGACAGCTGTTACTCTTCTCCTTTTAATTAAATATGTTTACAACTATTATGGCATAAGAGAAGCAAGTTTTTCTTTAGACACTTATTTAAAAATACAAATATTTTGTTCATATACGGCGTCCATAATTGATTTTTACTTTTTAAACTCACAACTATCGAACTGAAATTTTTGGTTGTTTTTATTCGGTTTTGAGAAAGGGTGAGTGAGAAAGTTTGCAATGTTTTTGGACAAATTGTGGTCTGTGACGTATATAAATAGTATAGAGAAGTTTATCTGATTGGTCAAACATCGATTTATTCCTGGAAAGATACCTTTTCGTGTACTTTAAGTCCAAGACGAGATTTTTAGATTGTCTGTCTATGTTTTTTTGCAACAATATTACAATTTTATAAATTTTCTATATCCATTATTTCGAGAGATTTTCCTCACATTAACAGAACGAAATACACAGGTAGCTGCCGAAAACCAAAACAAAAAATTCCGATTTTATAAAATTTAGCTTTAAAGATTATAAATTTACGACCTCAATGGTAAAACATTTAGCATGGCAGCATCATGCTATTTACTCATCCCCTGCATACAACGTAATAGAAGATGATCTTCTAAAAGACAGTCTCTTTGGAGATCTAGGAAATAGATAGGAAATGTTATATTGCATGGGTTGATGAAGAGGTTATATTCAGTAGAATAAGATTGTTTAAAACAGCTGTCGTTACACAGGTTTTCCGAACCTAATAATTGTGTCGATACTATTTTCTTGAAGTCTTAGATGTGTATATTATTAAATAGTTTCCATTCGCTTTACACGTGTCAACATCTCGGCTCTGGCAATCTTGAAAGATGAAATATATGTGAAGGAGAATCTACTCTCTTACGTTCGTTTTTGAATCGGTTCCACCGGATTTCGTAACTATTCGGAAATCAAATTTTCTTTGGACGTCATAGATCGAAACTTGGCTATTTGTCAGCGTATTGTAAGGTTGATAGCATTACAAGCAGACTTTAAATATACAAATTTGTATCTAATTTAATGTTGAATAACATATTGGGTGTAAAGAAAATGTTTCTTTAAATGGCCGACATTTTCAATTGGATTTTTTTTTTGAATTTATATAGAACCACATATGAGCACAGTTCCATAGTAATTTTTGTGGCTGCTTTCGTGTACAGTAAATAACTTCTCTATTTATCAAACAAGTAGTCGGTTTGTTTCCATTATATTAAAATTTAAGATCTGCAGATTTTATGTAATTTCGTGTGTTATAAGTTGTATAACACCAGATATGAATAAAAACTATTTGAAATAGCCAACATTTTGACACTTTTAATAAGATATTTTTGAATTTCAATATAGTTCTATATGAGCACATTGGAGTCCCTTAAACCAAATTTCATCTTTCGATCTTAATTTTCGTGCCTCCTATTATGTTTACGTGCAGACGACATCAATGACAGGCGAACGGTATTTTGAAAATTACATTTTTGGCTTCCTCAATTTATGAAAAGTAAAAATTTCATAAAACAGAGAACGAAAATTTTGAAGATTATCAAACTAACCC
The DNA here is from genome assembly GCA_963513935.1 of Aphrophora alni. Classification (NCBI taxonomy): domain Eukaryota; kingdom Metazoa; phylum Arthropoda; class Insecta; order Hemiptera; family Aphrophoridae; genus Aphrophora; species Aphrophora alni. The sequence goes on from OY740778.1 coordinate 13,571,886, forward strand.
TGTACTTCGTATCTAACATTCCAACCCAAATACTAATCCCCTCATCATTCAACGGCGAATTTGATCTCACGGGAATTGTGTGCACAAAGACTCGTAAGTTTTGTTTGTTGAAGCAGCTCGGTATATTGTATGTTTGTAGAGACGTAAGTCTTCATAGATCCTACAGCATTAACCTAACCTAACCTAACCTAACCTAACCTAACCTAAACTAACCTAACCTAACCTAACCTAACCTAACCTAACCTAACCTAGATCTTTGGAAATTTTGATTTTAGTTAACCTCCACAACTTCTTTATAAACATATGTTCTTTAAGAGATCAAATGTTTTACGTAATACACGTTTTCCTTTCCTACAATTAGATTCAGTATGGCTGCTTGACAACTAACCACAATGTAAAGCAGAAAACTAACGCTATTTGTTATTATTACTGCTATATATTTGTACACAGATTAAAACCAATAGTAGGCAAACAATTTCTAAGACTTTTGTTAAATAATTTGAATGTGTTTTACATGCACAGTATAACAAATATACGTTATAGCCAAACATTTAACTTATGTTTTTTGACTAATTTTAACGTTTCGTGGGTTCAGAAAACCGAAATTTTTTCTAAACATGTCGTCTATCTGACACCGTTGTTGTATGTAATTAAACACTATAAGTTAGAAAAAAACTCTAACACAATATCTAACAAAAAATACGTTTACTTAATTAAACGCGTTTCAACGACAAAGTTGCCATCCTCAGTGATACATGAGCTACATACAATAACTAAACTATAACTTGAGCTTGATTATGTAAACGCAATTTTTGTAAGATCTTGTGTTCCAGTTTTATTCTATCTAATACTATCTCACAAATCAAGCTCAATATTTACTATATACTATATACATTTACTACTATTTACTAATACACTATAGTGGTTAAAGATATTAAGATGACGACATATATTTTTTTAAAGAGGACTACAGAGTGCTCATATAAAACCATATTGGAAAAAAAACAATCGAATTTTAAATGTCGAGATGACAGCCATCTTAGACAGTTTTTGTTTGTATGTAGTCTATTACTCTAATTATGAAATCAAATTAGACACAATTGTGCAGATTGTAATTATTCCAGTAATGCTACCAACCTCAAACTCTCTATCATAACAAATAAGCAATTTTCAAACTTTAATTATAGTCGTTTTCACACGTAATTTCCAACTCTCTAAGATCATGTAAGTGTCTCTGTTATGGCGGGGTATACATATGTGAAGGAGCCTCTATCCGCTACGCTCCTTCCGGATCTCAGAACTACAATTTTTCTTTTGGACATCAGAGCTTGAAATTATATTCCTAAAAATAATTTCGTAATTTGTAATTAATTGTAGAGAGCTAAGGTAGATAACATTGCATTATTGCAATCTGCAAATTAGTATCTAATTTAGTACGTTATAAGTGGAATAACACAGGAGATAAGAACAACTATTTAAAATGGCCGGCATTTTTAGATTGTTATCTCTGAATTTCAATATAGTTGTATATGATCATATTATATTATATCTTAATTTATGTGGCTGCTATCGTACTTAGGTTCACACGACTACAGCCGAACAGAAGCATGTAAAAATATCTCTTCGATTTTGTAAAGCAGTAAAACATCGCTTACAAAACATAGATCGAATTTTTTTGAAATTTACAAACTTTTCACTAGGCAAGTAATTTATTTTTAATGTATTTTCGTTCTTAAAATATAAAGTTATAATAATAATTTGCGTACCTTTTTGTAACTCCATTATCATTTTCTTAAAATTCAAAAATCAAACAACATATTTGTAATAATTGTTCAATTCCCAAACCAAATACTGCAATGTGATCAGTAATTTAACATTCTCTAAAGCCATTTTCCCGACGATAATGTATTTAAATTATAAATAGAATTGTTGACAGTACGGAACCCTACGGGACACCACGATTTAACTTCTGAATGTCACTTAAGTGATTATCTATGTTGACTTGTTGCACTTTACCTTTGTGGTGGCGTAACCACTGTGGTTTAATAAAGGTACTATGTTGTTCAATAAAATATCAAAGCATTGCATGGGAATTTGTTAAAACTAGTAATTTAAATTGATTTTAAAAGTGGTTTAAATATTTTTGAAATATTCTTAACCTTATTTAAGAAAATGAATAGATAGTTACACAAATTTTATTCATTTGTATTAATTAACTTATTAATTTTGTTTCTCCAATATTGTTTTACACACAAAATACATAACACTTAGAATATAACTATAGAACTTACAAATAAAACTATACAAAAACATAAATAAAAAATAGATTTTTTGAATCAACACAAAATCTACGTACCCTACACACTGAAAGAATATTATTGTTAAAATGCTTAAGGTCAAAAGACTTGTTTGGGTTCCCAGCTTAATTACCTACATTAAAAAATAAGAGAGCAGAAAAAAAGTGGCAGAAAACCGACTCTCAACATGTTAAAAATTCGATTTGAATTGGCTTCAGAATTACATAAAAATTCTAAATTACATAATTTTACACTATTAAACATAAAAAAAATACAACACAGATTTTTTTACACTAAGAACAATGCTCTAATTACAAATTTTATTAAATATTTTATAGACTGCCATCTTAAAAATCTAGGAGATATGGAAACGTGAAGCACAAGACTATAAAATGTCCACCAAACCTACCCAAGGATGTAATTTAGTACCATTTTTGCCCCTAAATTTACTAAGTGTCCTAAAGTATCATGCAAAAAAAATTACGAACAAAATCTCTTTTGGATATACTCACAGAACTGAACTCAATTAAAAATTAAAAACTGTGTCTATTGTTAGATCATTTTAAAGAAAATAAAAAATTGAGAAATACTACCAACTATCGAAAGTGGTTTCTTTAATCTCAAATTGCAGATAATAGAAATATAAAATAGATTTTAACGACTCTGGATTTATTTTTTAACATACGTAGAATACAGAAGTTTATAACATGGGTCAACAAATTTACGTCGAGTTTAATATGGATATATCGCTTTTGAGATCCTATCAGTTCAAAATGTGTTTTCGAATAATGTATCTCTGTAGTATATATATTTAGCATTGCTCTACAACCCGTGGACAGGTTTTATTATTACATTTTAAGTTAATGCGACCTATCTTACAATATTTGTTTTCATATTTACTACAACTCAAAATATTTGGTTAGTTGCATAAGAAGTCACAAAATTAGGATTTTGTGAAAATCGTTTTAAGGGTAGTCAAAAAAGCAAACATGCATTTAAAAAAAAAAATAGGTTTTGTTCTATGATTATTCAATGAAATTTCTATTTACAACAGTATGTAACAAATAATAATAAAAACATTATCTATCAGAATTCAAACAGTTAGAATACAGCCTACAATTGAAGCAGTATGCAAAACAATAATGTTGTTCAACCTCTCAGAAACTTGCTATACAATTTACAACTACTACTTTATTTGATTTTGTTTTAATCTTACTACTCCAATATTGTTAAAAATTTACTATTCTTAAGTGTTCTCGTAGGTCAGTGGTTAAGACGTCAAATTGTGATCAACAGTGGCACTTGAAATCGTGGGTTCGAATCCCGTCCTGTACAGTATGTTTATTGGGAAAATTTTGGTTCTTTTCAATCTGATGTATGGGAGGGCCCACTAAAATAAACGGTGGTTTGATTGAGTGGAAGTTAACGGGGTTGGTCAAACTGCATAGATCACAACAATTTTTTAACTTATATTTTTTATAATGATTTAACTAAAAAAAAATGTTTTAACTATAAAACCGGTGCTTTGGCGCTTATTAAAGTTATGATTAAAATATACCATCTAAAAGAGAGAAAAAAAAATTGTACATTCTTTTATAAACATAATTAAATATTTTATAAAAATAAATAAAGTTTTTATAATTTTTCAGCACTTTCCGGAAATCAACTTTTAAAAGTTGAGATAATACATATTTCAAATACCGTTCAAGATATTTCGACCAAATATTTATGTCAACACATTGGAATGGAATTCTAGTTCTTTACGCAGATATGTCGATATATTTGTAGTACTGTATAGACAAAATAAAAAAATATTTTTAATTTAGATTTAAAAGTTATAAGTATTTATATTAAATTCGTACAAAAAATACCATATATGGAATTATAAAAGAGTCCATCTTAAAAATACAAAAAAATTAAGTGTCTACCTTAAGTGGTTTTAGAGATAACTGACATAGTTTACACTGAGTTTATTGACGGTGTGACTATCCTTAAGGATTTTTGTTGGTAGTTTATTCAAGTATCGTGTTTATGGCCTCAAATAATACCTATTAGTGGTCCTGAGGACACTCAACTGTATCTACACATTTTTATTGTAATCTTAGTTTAGATTAAGCTCTTTCAATTTTGTTCCTATGATGTCGTTTGATCATCTCTTGTTCTTTTCCGACCCTGGCGGTATTTTCTTTTGTGTTATTTTTTATAAGATGATGGTGATTGAGAGGTTTTTGTACGAAGAATTAAATAAAATCACCGTTATATATGCAACATTAAAAAAAAAACAAATAGAATGTAAGGTATAACAATACAGACATTATCCGCGGGATGTAAACTAAAGTAGGTTGCAAATGAAACTGGAAAGGTAAGCAACGATACAAAGGGAATTTATGTGAAAACATCTGGACTTTAGTTTTGAAAAGAACAGAGAAACTGTCGTTCAGACAATATTGAAAAAGTTTCTGTTTGACCGATGTGCAACAAACTGTGAAAGCACTTGTATCAATAGTAACTCTTCCACCGTTTTCATTCTACTTGTTGACGATGAATGTTTTCGTTCATTTGTTTCAAGAAAAATATATTTTAAATCATGAATGAACTGCTGATTTTGGTGAAATAACTACAAATACAAAATTAATAACTCCATTGAAGGGAAACGTATTGTGGCCTTGTCATAGACACAATAGAACAATTAACGGCTGTATTTATTTATGGGGAGAGGTGAGGACTATCTACTTCTCTCTTCTACACAATAAATTGCAAAACGTTACAGCAGTTATTACATAAAAAATATGTATACTTAAATTTAAAACATAATATTAAGAGTCGTTAATAAAATAAATAAGTAAAAACTATTTTAAAAGTTACTCATTGTTACAAATTATATGATTTAATAATAATGGGAATTATTGTTTCTACAATAAACATTCCTACAAATTCACACAACTAAAACATACCTTTGATGTACACTAATACGCTATCCTAGAAGATAGGAACCTCATGAAAAAAATATAGGAAATTCCCAATCGTCAAGATACTGGGCGACGGTACTTCGCAAATATGTAAATTCCTGTCATTTGATGCATAAAAAGAATGTTAAACGTAGAACAGTAAATAAATATTTTACATCTCGGCGAGGGAATAGTGTAGTCAACCAATATACCAAAATATTAAAAAATGTGAGGCTGAGGTCACTTCACATACTTACTTAAAGGTTTAAAGATTTTAATAACAAACTTACTGAAAGGGTTAAAATGTGTGTGCAGTTTATACGTGAATACGTGATAATATACAGGTTGATTCACACAGAAATTTCAGGACGTGTTTTCTACTGTTAAAAATATAGAAAATATATGAAAACATAGTTCCGAAAATAGTTAGCCTATCCGCCATTTTGTTTTGTGTCAAATAACATTCAAACTTAGAAAACGATTCATTAAGTTCATTACGTTTTACAAGTGTACCAGAAACAAAGACTTTATTATATATAGTCCAAATGGCGACTGTTGGAATTATTTGACATTGAATATTTTGAAAACAGTTAATTTTATAGACAAAATATTTTCCACTTTAAACAACAAATAAAAAAGTATTTATATATTTTTTATTATTCAAAGAATAGGTGAATTATCAACAAAACCTCTAAATTTAATTTCATTGTAATTGTGTAAAAACAAAACATTTTACACTTGTGATAATATTATATCAGAATCATTTTATTATGACCTTAGAATAAAAGAATCATTGTATTAGAATGAAGATTCAGAAATATTAAAATATCAAAAAAAAATCGCTTTAATACTTTAAGAAAAATAATTAACCCCTGTTAAAAAATAAAATAAATTTGTTTGGTTGTTTATAACTCGGGTAACTTTTGACAAATACTATCGATTGTTGCCTTTTTTTAGGTCGGTCTGCAAGCCTTTTATTGAACTTAAAATTCCTGGTTTCGACAATAAAATTGTCATCTTCACGTTTCTTTCATCAGCTAATAAGTTTCGTTACTATCTACAAAACACGAAACATGCTAAACAAACAAAAGGTTTTGATCATACATGCTATTACATGTAAAGGCTATAGTGAATTATAGGTGTAATGCCATGCATTGTGAAAAACTTTTGTTTGTTTTTCTTGTGTCGTGTGGTTTTTTTAGCTTGTGCAATAGTAACGAAAATGGAAGAAATCAGATGATGACAATTTGATTATCGAAACCGATAATTTGAAGTTCAATAAAAGGATTGTAGACAGACCTAAAATTAGGTAAGAACTGATAATAAATATCATTCATAATTCAATGATGGTGGCCTACAATTTTTATGTTGTTATAACCTCTGACCTTAAAAGAAATGTAAAAATTCGTTTTATAATTTGTTAAGAGAAGAAGATAATTGTTTCTGGTAAATATTGTATAACGTTCACAACCTTACAGATATTTGAAACTGCCGCCAATCGAAAATATACAAAATAAAATCTCTTTTTATAGTACAATTGTAAACTGTAACATAAATAAATACTTGTACTGTTAGGAATATATTTATTTCAACTTCAGTTATTAGGTTAATTTATTAATTTGTAAATTATGTTAGGAAGAACTCATGTTAACAAAGCTCAGAATGACCCAACTATTGTGTAACAATTTAAAAAAATGTTGAAATGCTTGACTTGCAACGAAAGTAGGGCACCAGAGGCAACAAAAGATATATAAACAGCCATCACAATATGGAGGGGATCTTTTGGGAGCTTGGAAGATACACGGCTGTGTCGCTAGCCGTGGTGGTAGATAGCCCAGGGAGCTTGATTCTTGGACGGAAGGACAATAGCCCAGGAAATCTGACTATAGGACATGAGGACAAAGGAGTTGTCCATAGCTGATACTCTACAAAAAGTAAGCAAGCATTTTTATATATAAAGTCACCAGTAAAGGAAATCAGTAATCACATTTGTAATAAGAGTAACAATAGTTGGAATACTTCTGGGTTTTGAATAATGAATATTTAGTTTAAGTATTGCTCCTTTTGTATTTGTGCTTAATTCAGAAAAAAAGGAATGTGAATTCATGTCAATAATAAAATTAATAAAATACTGAACCACTGATTGTTAATTAAAAAGAAAGAACCTAGGCAGTTTGAAGGGCCGTTCCTAACAGTACCAAATCTGAATTCAATATATTATAAATTTCCAAATATATTATGGTTTTTGTAAAAAAAAAAAAAATTGGCGCCTAGACTAGATACTCAGCGTTTTCCGACATCTAAGCCTATTTACATGATTTTTAAGTTCCACAGATATATACAGAACCGATTACACATTACCGTTGAATATCCTAAACTCAGTACCTCCTCGGATCTCCACATTCAAGGAGAAAACTTGTGTTTTAAAAATCCTACTTCCAACACCTTCATCACCTCTAGTGCAATTATGATCCATGTTAAGCTAGCAGAACTTATCTATACAGTAGTTGTATTTACAACAATAAAATCTTTTCGGCTACGGTTGATATCACTCACATAATTAATTTTATTTACAATCAACCTGAGACCTGCCTCTACGCCTCTGCCTGAAGGATATCCAATTTACTCTGGATGTCTGTGACACTCTGAGCCATCAACCAAATATCATCGGCGAAGTAAAGTTCTTCCAATATCATTAAATACCAATACTAAAATAAATAAACAAACAAAATATGATCGGTAAACTCGTTTGAGCTGCACAGAATTACATAGACGACAGACAGTATTCCCATCACCACGTTTAAAGACTCAAGAGACTTAACCACGGATTTTTTGTTACAAACACCACAGAAATATTTAATCCATCAAATCAAATTATGTCATAAACACCATACAAGCTTCTAATAACATTTGTATGCACAAAGGTTAATATTTTGTATATACAGTTTTACCGTAAATTCTTGTTAGACGGCTACAAGGAAATATTGTAATAAATAAAGTTGATATGACTTCATAAACCTGTCATCTCACATTGTATATTAAAATTGACTGTAAGCAAATTCCTTAAAAATAATTCACCTAACCCTCTCAAGGGAGCTACACGCAGCCTGTAAAGAAAGTTGTCTTTTAGCTCAATATGACACCCTCACCCTACCCTCAGGCAAGCTATCTTGATATTGCAACAAAGTGGAAGATATTTGTCAATATCAAAATGTGGAGAATTTATATGAAAAAGTAATGATTATAACAATTTTTTTTCAGTTATAGTGACAAGTTTCAAAACAAGATAAAAGTAATTAACTTACACATATTATGTAGTGGTTCGAATTACTACATATATGCCGGAATGAGCATATATATTTACAGGGTGTTAAAAATATCCCATGATGTTTAAAATAACATTTAATCTAGTACAAATTGAAAGCTGAAATTTTAGAAACGTTTTTGGTGTAAACAAACTATTTTTAACATTATAAATTAATATACCCCAATCCAAAATGAAGTTTGGGGGGAGGAGTATGCAACTCAATTTTTTAAAATATAAATTCCTCATTGTAATATAGCATTTTTAAGAACTTATTTAATAGAAAATAACTGTGCAAACTAGGTATTGTTGTCTTATCAAAAATGCTGGCCTGCCAAATATTCAAAAATCCAATTTTCCTTCAGAATCAGAAAGGAAATAATACTGAAAATTTAATTGAGGTTAAAATTTTACTTTTACTGTACTTCAAAATATGATAATACTGCAGAATTATTATTACTCAACACAAATTTTGAGATTAAAATTAAAACTTTCCTTTTGGAAGTGATAAAATACTGAAAATAAATTTTGTGGTTATAATTAAATTTACTTCAGAATGTAATTAATACTAAAAAAATTGAGAAAAAATTAAAATGTCCCTTTTGGAAGTGATATAATACTCAAAGTAAATATTGAGGTTAAAATTAAGATTTTCCTTTCGTATGTGATACAATACTCAAAATAAAATTTTGAAGTTAAAATAAATTTACTTCGGAAACTAAATACAGTAATCTCAAAAATTATTTTGAGATACAAATTAAAATATTATGGTAATGAAACTTCCTGGTCAAACAATAATAAAATATCAGTACAGTTATTCCTGTAATAATTTGTCTTCTTATTGTTTTTGTTAGAGTAGAATTTGAATTAAATGGAATTTGTGGATATTTGAGTGGTCTCAATTTTAGATTGAAATAAGACAGTGATTTCTAGTTAGTTCTTCTCTACATCTTCAACCCTTTAAAATGAAGTGTTAATCAAATGGGGTTTACATTTAAAAAAAATATTTGTGGTGAGTTTACCATTGAACACCAAAAAAAAATATGAACATTTCACAGATTCATATGTAAAAGTTTTTTAGTGTCAAAATTCAAAGATTTTTTAACATCTGGTATGTATAAAATACTATCTTACGCAAAAAGTTCTGTAATGTCTAACAGTAGTTGAGTTTCTAAGAGATTTAAAAACGAAATATGAATTTTAAAACTATTCAATTTAAGTGTTAGTTTAACTTATTTTGTTATTAACGTTTATAAAAACAAGCAATACAACGGAATAAATTTAATTGAAAACAATTTACCAAAATAAAAACAGAGTTTTTTTCGTCCTTTTTAAATTTAATTTTTAGTTTAATTGTCATTTATTCACCCCCCCCCAAATTTATAACGTACTGTAAATAAATATTTTTCATCAGTCTATGCCCACAAACGTATGCACGTCATGCTTAATATGTACATTAACATAGTTTTATCTTTAAATACACATCCGTTATTCATAGAAATGCAATTTCGTCAAGTTCTATAGTTACATTACATTTTTTAAACAGAATAATTACATTGTTAATTTAAGAAATTTACATCGCTATAGTTTGGTTACGTTTAAACAGTCAAATTCATTTTGTATTGTAGCTTTACGGAACACCATGTATATAAACTGCCACCTAAGCAGACTTTGTAAATTGTTTTAATGAATTTTTACAACGCCGAGTCAACCTTATTCAAGCGTCACCAAAAAGCCGAAATAAATATATAATCTGATAACCTTTTATGTAACTCTGCCATACATGTAAATCTGAAAAAAAACAAAAAAAAACAATCAATTTAAACCAAGTTGATGAGCTCCCCCACGTACTTACCCAGCCCAATTAGTTAATAAAATATAAGACAGATCCTCTAAATTTAATCTTCCAAAGTTGAATTCTTTGGTGTTGTTGGAAATGTTAAATTGTATTGATAGATCATGGGTCTCGGCCTCAAAGCTGTTCATATTGCATGAAGTAACTACCCTATACGTTTGTGTCGGTAACTCGGGTTTAGAACTGGTTGAATATCACTGTTGGGAGATCAGTTTTCAAAATTACATTTTTGACAATAACTTCACTATTTTGTTAACATAGAATAGGGTTGGTATAGTTACAAAATTGATATCTATATGAGTACACTAAATTTCCCAACGCCAATTTCTCTATTCCTATTGTAACTGTTATGACAGCTGTAGTGTTTACGAACTGACGACAGCGAGGAGTCGCGGAGTTTAAAAATCATTTTTCTGTATGCTGACCCCATGAAACGTGAAAATCAATGAAAAGATGGAATTTTTTAATATAATTTTATTACTAAATTTAACGTATATTTTGTATACCGGAAAAGTAATTTATCAAAATAAGAGCAATCTTGACATTTTTGAAAACTTAGCTTGAAAATAATTTCATTCATCTAGCTCAAATATCACCACAAAATTCTGACATTATGAATTATATTATATTATATAACATTATATTATATTATATTATATTGTATTGTATTGTATTGTATTGTATTGTGTTGTGTTGTGTTGTGTTGTGTTGTGTTGTGTTGTGTTGTGGTTGTTGTGTTGTGTTGTGTTGTGTTGTGTTGTGTTGTGTTGTGTTGTGTTGTGTTGTGTTGTGTTGTGTTGTGTTGTGTTGTGTTGTGTTGTGTTGTGTTGTGTTGTGTTGTGTTGTGTTGTGTTGTGTTGTGTTGTGTTGTGTTGTGTTGTGTTGTGTTGTGTTGTGTTGTGTTGTGTTGTGTTGTGTTGTGTTGTGTTGTGTTGTGTTGTGTTGTGTTGTGTTGTGTTGTGTTATGTTATATTATATTATATTATATTATATTATATTATATTATATTATATTATATTATATCATATCATATTTATGGATATATGAAATAAAATAAAATCCATGTTTTAAAGAAAGGGTACGTTGCACATACTAACCTCTAGATATAACTTTGTGAATGGCTGGATTAAATAACCTAAGAAACCATTCATTCAATTAAAAAATAAATTTTATGAAAAAGCAAATTGTGACAGCTGCCTCTTAGAACATTAATTGGATATCGAACATCACTCCCATCATGAAGATAGAACCAATGAAACTAATTCAATGAACAATATGCGTGAATGAACAGATGACAAACATCTGCAGCTTCCCACATCTGTTCCTTTATATCATAATTTAATGAAAACATTGAAGTATTATTAAGATCGTATCATTTATAACATGTAATACAACTTATTGTTTGGGTTTGGAGTGGTATTTTAATTATAAATGCCTTATTTGATTGTCTGTAAGCGTTGCTGCAGGTATTTCGCCAAACATGGTCGGCTTCAGGCACGGTACTTAACACATATACAAATATATAACACTAGAACCTATAAAGAGTTACGAGCTGAGCTCTTCGTTAAACATATTTGATCAAATAGTTCGGCCTATATTACGTCTTCGGCGTTACCAGTAAGAAGACTGATTGTTATTCTACAAAATAGCAGGAGCAATATCTACAATTAACAGACTGCAAACAACTAAATAAGATAAATTTATGGTAATAATTTTTATTAATAGCAGTTATTATGTGTTTACCAGACTCCGTGTTTATAATACATTTAATACAGCGTTTTTGTGAACCCAATGTGGCTATTGCCTAACGCGTGACGTAAATAAAAACTAAGAGTAAATAACACCACAGCTTCAGTACCGTACACTTTTAAAAAACACCTCACAAGGTTAAATAATAAAATTTAATTGCTTTAGTAATGGTGTTATCCATAATATTGTGATTGTGATTTACCATTTATTTGGGATTCAAATATATTATACTGTACTCATCAAAGTACATAATCTCTGTAATGTTACTGCCTATTTGAAAGAATATTTACCCTTACTTCTGGTGATCATCGATGACTCGTGACTCCATTTTTTGGAAGCGTGGTTTGTCTTCTTAAACAGCCATCAGTGAAAGCGTTGAAAGTTACCGTATACTTTTACAATCTTAGATTACAACTTTTTTGGATTATGCAACAAATGTAGAATTAGCTAATCGCTATTTTGATAAGTGAATTACATATTAACAGATAGCCTCATCCTCCTCATAAGCCTTGATTCGACCCAAATTTTCATAAGACTTATGTGCAAAGGTAATTGAAACATCTCCCCTTCTCAACAATGTTAATTAAAACAGTTTGCTGTTGTTCAATATATTTATTAATGGCATCACAAAAGTATGTAAGAGGAGCATGGATATAACTAAAATATACATATGGACATACACCTGTATATCTATCTGGAAGTAATGCTGCATATAGATGCTATACTTTTTGTGGCAAACAATATAGAGCGATTGCAACAGGAAGTAAATGAGCGGCATAAAAAGTTGAAAAGCAGGAATATGTTGATCAATGTCTAAAGGAGTAAAATATCAGAAGAAGATTATTTCAAAAACTTTTTGAAATAAAAATTACACTAACTACACGAATGATCACCGAGTACACTAATACATTGCCAGTCAGCCGAGTGTCTGCAGGTATTCACTATAATTATTTTATAAATTTTCAAAAATGAATAAACATTTTACAAATCCATTATTTCAAAAGCTGTTAATCGGATTTTAACATAACTCTAGCAAACATGCAAATTCCTACAGTTTAATGCATAACAACAATGTTAAATGTAAAGCAATAAATAATTCCGCTATGTACAGAGGATAATTACTGTGTATGAAGCACATTATCAAGGGAATAATTTGAAAATTAAATGAAATTATGCTCTATTAATTTAGTGTGCAGTTAAACGGAATATGTTTTCAAGTAAAATGTTCATTATACGTGACATTCTGAATTTTATATACTGAAGAGAAAATGTTTAATAATTTGTGGCAATATTTTTTTAAAAAATGGAAAATTTGTTTACAATATTATGAATAAATTTATTCTTTGCTATTTGAGGAAGGTAAAATATAACATACTTTATGTTGAAAAAAATCGAACACAAGATCTCACAAAAAAATACTGTTATTAATCAAACGCGTTTCAACGACAAAGTTGCCATTCTCAGTGATACATGAACTACAATAACAGCTAGATTTATATAATTACAATCTATCCTCCTCTATGGTTGATAACTGCCCTTATTCTTCTCAGCATTTTATTAATGTTGTGACAATTTCTCGTGTTGCATGAGTTAGCACCTGTGCTGTTGGATATCTTGCGGAAGTCTGCAGGGTTGTGGACACGTCCCTTATCAGGAGAGACACTTCTTTGAAGTATATCCCACACATATTCGATGGGGATGTGGTCTGAATACTATGGTGGGCAGAACAAAACTTCAATCTTCTTCCTATCAAGCCAGTCAACAAATGGACCAATAACATGTGGAGTGACGTTATCGTGCATAAGAAGGACATGTGGATCCTAGTACCATCACAATGACGTAATACGGGCTCATGAATGGTTTTTCGGTACATTTTTTCATTTACTAATATTCTTTAAATTTGATAATCGGATAGCAGGTTAAACAACGGATTGAAAAATGAAATTCAATACTACCGAAATAATCAATTCTAAAATTAAAAACACTTTAAATAATTTTATGCATCAACATAGTTTAAATAAAGATCCTGAACGATCTCAGCCCACTAAACTACTAAACTAGACCGTATATGAACTCATTGTTACAATTACAAATACAACAAAGGGGATTTTATGATGTGGATAGTGGCAACGAAATTGGGGAAAAAGTGAGAGAAATGAGGCAGGAACTCAAGGATCTGATTTAATGTAGTAATTCGTAACTTCTTACGATTGGTAAAGTGCTTACAGTTTTTCGTTGTTGCTATAATTAAAAAATTTTTGAAATATATTGTGTGTCGTCTAAATATTTATTGAACTTAGAAAATTTTAGAAATTAAAGTAGTGATTAAGAAACTTTGTCCGGAGTGACGCTTATAAACATTTAATGTTATTTTCAATCAATTTTTCAGTTTGGAAGAAGTATTTTTGAAAGATAAACATTTTAAATTTCCACGAATATTTATTGAAACTCCAAAAAGTAAAATCATACTAAATCATGCGTTGATATCAAGTGATATTCAAATTGTTTCTTGGTTAAGAATGGACCGACTTCAGGAGCTATGAGGCCACGGAAAGATGTTTGGAATACCGAGAACGTTCATCCATCAGGAACTAAAACCTTGAACACTGTCCAGGAGATCACCTTAGCACAACGCTTCGACGACATTTTAGACGTCAATTTTGTAATTATTACACACCATAAATATGCCTTAGAAGGATGTCCTACATTCTGAGTTGAGTTTCCTAATTTCATAATTCCTATGGTGTGACTAAAGGTATATGCACGTAATTCTATAATTCTACAAATTATAAACATATTATGTTTAAAGAAATATAATTTTAACTTGCTGAGAAATTGAAATAATAGAATAAAATCAAAAATTATTTACTCAAATAAATAAAGGTTGAATATATAAAATATCAACTATAGTTAAAATCTGCCTATAAAGAGAGAGGAAATTTTTATTCAATTCTTAGTTTAAATTGCGTTTTCTGTATTTTTCTTGCAAGGCAAGTATACAAATATGGTTATTTGTTTATGGGTTTTTGATTTGATTTTATGTTTTATGTTTGATTAATAAAAACAATATTTTCTTTGGTTTCCTTAAATTACTCTTGTCACTAAGCGAATTCTAAGTAATCAAGCAGATTATTTATGAAAAATGATGAATTTTTTTAAAAGAAAAGCAAAGCAGAAGTAAAATCATATATTTCAATTTATTACTATGTATATATATATATATATATATAGAGAGAGAGAGAGAGAGAGAGAGAGAGAGAGAGAGAGAGAGAGAGAGAGAGAGAGAGAGAGAGAGAGAGAGAGAGAGAGAGAGAGAGAGAGAGAGAGAGAGAGAGAGAGAGAGAGAGAGAGAGAGAGAGAGAGAGAGAGAGAGAGAGATGTGGTAATACATAACCAAAGGAAGGTGCAAAATATTAAATCAACAATCTTTCAAAGAGTTCTACGCTCCAAGATTTTAATTAAAGTGAGTTAGGAAAATGGATTAAAAAATACGCAAATAATAACACCTCATAAAATATTTTCCCCTTGAAATGTACTGAACCAGCCTCTACTTCAAGTGTTCTGAAGCAACCATTCCTTGAAGAAACAAAGATAAGGAACTCATGCCTTTCTTTAAGATTGATTATACATATTTTCGGTTTCGTAAAACTCCATATATTACGATTGAATATTTTTTATATCCAATCATCTTAAAATACAAATACAAATAATTTTAGGAGAATAAAAATTTTGAGAATACATTACGGATTATTTTAAGTTTTTAATCCATTAGTTTAAAACAATAGAACTGTATGTCTGTTTTATGTCACGAATTGTTTCAAGATCAGATAATCTGATGGAAATCCAAATGAAGGTTATTTTTTCGTATTTTACATTGAAGATTTTTGGAATCAAGTACTAAAATTCAAATACATATTTTGTATTTTAAATAATACACCGTGATTCGAAATTGCACGACAATATTTTTTTCAAAATTGATTTCATGTCGTTTTAGAGTTTACAAAAATAAGCAGAGTTCCCCCATAAAACATATCTGTACCCCCAACGGTTCAAAAGTTAGCAATTGTAATATTTTAGGTGGGAATCTATTATTGGTAGGAATCAAACATTTAACTTTCTGAACTTTTAGTAAATGTAATTCCTAAAAGGTTAAGGATTTAAATTAATACCCAAGAATAAAACATTCCTAATATATTGTTTTACACCCGAAAAAAAAACAAAAAAAAACGATAAAATACAGGGTGTTTCATAGCAAATTTCAAAGTTAGCCGCCATATTGGAAATTGATTACATAATTTTTCTATCTCCGGCTCGTATCTTGCACATGACCATTCCAAATCAGTCCTATATTGAATTAGCGATTCTCCTTGCAATTGTACTCTACTATTTAATTTTAGCAACGACATTTCTTTCTCTTGCGACGGTGTAAAGGTTTTCAAGTATTCTTCTTTTAGTTTTTCCCATGTCAACTGATCTTTCTATAAATCTAAAATGTTATAATAGTTGCTTGCCACGCCCTCTAAATACCATGAGAAGTATATTTTCTTTTTGTTATCGTCTCATCTGTTCGCTAAGGCCGCCCTGTTAAATCTTGTTATATGTTTCATTATGTCTTCCTTGATTTCCCCCCGAATTTATCGGGTTCAAAAAATGGCAGTTTCTTGCTCATTCTACTCTCGATTTTTATGTTATTATCTGTAAATTGAATATTTCGCCTATCTTCCGAAAATCCTCAACCGCGTCGTATATGCGTTATTCTCTTACCGTTTCTGGTTTGTTGATTTTTTTCCTTCAACAATTTTTATAGGCCAATTCGTATACCGTTCGCCAAGTTCGTCTTGACTCTTTCCCAAACCCGTTTGAATTTTCCACAATCGAATATGTGACCGTAAGAATTCCAAATCAGCTTGTTTGCTGAATTTCCCAGTTAAAGTCTTTCCAATTGGCAATTGTTTGGGTCTTGTTTAACGCTTTTATGTCGGCTAATGTCAAATTCATGATAGAATATGCATCGAAGTATTAGTGTCCCTACACAAATAAAGAATAATTCAACACCTGACACCCATAAATATTCATTTCGGCTATTTAGTTCACCGAAATCAAAGATAAAAATGCAATGTCAATTTTGTTGTGAATTATAAACCCGAGATGACTTCTGTGGCAAAAAGGAAGAAGCAAAGTAAATAACAACATCGATCTGTCAGCACTCTACGATCTAATAGCAGCGGCCTTGTGTAATCTTAATTGTTGACGCGTGTTATATGTAACTGTGTCAGTCGACAATAAGTAGAAAAAAATCGTATAAATACACAAATTCTAAATGTAACACAAATATTTAAAGTAATATCTATACTTATAATTAACCACGAACAAAATTCAGTATACCTAAATATTATAAGGAAGTTAGTCTCTATTTTTAAATTTAATTAAAGAAACAGTTCAATACAATATTTATTCACAAGTTCACCTCATCAAATAATTATATTTCTTTTCACTAAATTCAATATGAACTACTAAAATAACCACCTACTACTAAAATCCACAAACTCACTTAGGTATTAAACTTTTTATAAATATCATTAAAAAATTCTCTCAAACAGTTCTGAGCTAAGGTTTTAGTATAAATGTTATTTCAAATATATAAAAGTAGAAACGAAAGAAATCAATTTCAATAATTCTCTTAACAAAACCCTTTATCAACCACTAAGTTTTCCTTTTCACAAATTTAATAAATTCAGTAAAAATAAAATTTAACAACTCAAAAGTGTACAATAAATCGAATGGCAAAAGCATATACAAATCGCAATTATTTTAGTAAAAAACTGAAGATTAATATAATTTTGCATATTGTGATAATTTTATTTTTAAAATGTTTTTTAGTAAAGACTAAAAATTTGGACGATGCTCCATTTGTTAGGATTTGCTCCTCTAAACTGCCTGGGTTCTTTAACTTTAATATATACAAATCAGTAGTTCAGTATCTATAATTTTTGTTTAAACTATCGTGTTTCCCTAACAACGACACCTACACTGTCGACGGATAGAAGTCATGTTGAAAAAGAAAAAAAAAAAACTTTTTCGGTTTTCAGAGGACACAATATGTGAAAATACATTCTTAAAAAAACAATTTAAAATATCTGACAATTACTATTTTTATCCTGTACGACGCATAGTAAAAACCCTGGACTTAAGTAAAAATACAAGAAAACCAATCGATCAATTTGAATGGCTGCATCATCCAGGTTCGATATTCACTGTTTTGTAGATTAAAAACAACTTTATCATGATCGCTCTGCTGTACATATATTATTTATTCAAGGGTAGGAGTACAGTATCCGGATTAGTGTACACACAAGGGGATGCACAAGACTGTACCCGTAATGGATATTTTCAAGAACAACGAAGGGCGTTTTTTCCAAACAATTTAGTTGAGGTCAAAATTTGTAGTAAATTTAATGAAGTACTAAAGTATCAAGCTTTATTAACGTTAATAATAAGAAAACAGAATTATTTTGGTTTAAGTCAATATTTATTTTTACTTTTCGAACTTAGTTTCGTTAGTTAAAGCATTGTCTAGACCAAGTGACATATTTTCCTAATACAATAGTTGGATATTCCCCAGTGTTAACCTAAGTATGGAATTGGGAGAGAGGGGATTGTGGGTGTTAAAAAAGGATAAATGACGTTGTCATGGGTTTAAGGAATGGGGTTAATCTAATTGCTCATTTAAAAACAAAACATGTTTTCCTTCTAACTACTCTATTATACTGTAAATAGTTTAATTTATTGTATGCATGTAATTACAATTATTATTTGATTAAATCCAAAATGTTGTGCATTATCAAGGGGTTAGCAAACATAGAGTCTTTCTATCCTAACCCCCAACTTATATTATGTGTATGGAATTTAGTTTTAAAATTAAGACCAGTTTGGCCTACATAAGTGACGATTAGAATAATACATGTTAAATTTTGAATCATTTTTAGTGTTTTATCTTTACTATTACTTTTCTAGATTATAATCAACGCAAAATTCTTGTTTATTACAGTTTTCCTATTCTAATAACAGATAAAAATTGCAACGGGTTTGTTCCCAAATAACTTTTGCCATATTGTGAATTTCACGTGACACACTCACTGGGGAAATATGTTTTTTTTTTTTTTGCATTATATTAATATTTATGTTTAACTTTTTATAAATAAATTAATACCATAAATATTATTAAGAGCTACTTAATTAATACAATTTAAATATAATAATCAGTAATTGACTTTGTAAAAAGACGATACGATATACAATTGAAAGTTGCCAACTTATGATTATTGGTGTATTGAAAGTAGGGTGATTAATATTATGTAAAGGTAAGTTTTCTAAAAATAATAAAAACTTATTCATTTTAAAAATTATTGCTGAGGTGTAAATAACTCATCATATTTTGTACATTTTCATTCGTGGTAAATTATGTCGCTTTATAAATTTAATTTAAATACCTAAAAAGATTTAAAGTTGGCGGTTGAACCTTTAAGCAAACATAAAACGTCGTCTATGTATCTGTACAAATAAATAATTTTGCATTTAAAAGTATAAAAAAGTAGTTTTTTTAGAGTAATTCCTTTATTATATCAAATAATATTTTTAAAGTCAAATATCTTAATGATTTTCGACGTTTGTTATTCACATTGTTAAAGAATTAATAAATAAATAGAATGGCTTAATACATGGTACTAATTTAGATAAAGACATGTACACATTTATTTCAGTTTTGGTTTAACATACTTACCCTTAGTCACTCTTACTCGCTCCTCGCACACTTGGTCTTGCAAACTCGATTTTGATTTCGCATAATCAGTTGGAATTTTTGATTGTAGCATACTTGGTCTTGCATTCTCATTATTGATTTTACATACTTGGTTTTGTATACAAGGTTATGTATCGGATACTTTGACATACATACTCTGTCTCAGTTTCCAACAGTGAGACTTCGTTTGTATATGTGGTCTTGGTCTTACATACTAGGTCTAGCATCTTGGTGTTACACACTTGGTCTCGTACACTCAGCTTTGGTCACGAATATCGATATTGGTCTTAAGTATTTGGTTTTTCATATTTATCTTACACACTTGGTCTCGTACACTCAGTCTTTGTCGTGCATAATCGATCCTGGTCGTTCATACTGGATCTAGCATCTTGGTCTTACACACTTGGTCTCGTACAACACTCAGTCTTTGTTGTGTATAATCTATCTTGGTCGTTCATACTGGGTCTAGCATCTTGGTCTTATACACTTGGTCTCGTACAACACTCAGTCTTTGTTGTGTATAATCGATCTTGGTCGTTCATACTGGGTCTAGCATCTTGGTCTTACACACTTGGTCTCGTACAACACTCAGTCTTTGTTGTGTATAATCGATCTTGGTCGTTCATACTGGGTCTAGCATCTTGGTCTTACACACTTGGTCTCGTACAACACTCAGTCTTTGTTGTGTATAATCGATCCTGGTCGTTCATACTGGGTCTAGCATCTTGGTCTTACACACTTGGTCTCGTACAACACTCAGTCTTTGTTATGTATAATCGATCTTGGTCGTTCATACTGGGTCTAGCATCTTGGTCTTACACACTTGGTCTCGTACACTCAGTCTTTGTCTTGCATAATCGATCCTGGTCGTTCATACTGGATCTAGCATCTTGGTCTTAAGCACTTGGTCTCGTACAACACTCAGTCTTTGGTCACGAATATCGATATTGGTCTTAAGTACTTGGTTTTTCATCTTTATCTTATACACTTGGTCTCGTACACTCAGTTTTTGTCGTGCATACTCGATCCTGGTCGTTCATACTGAATCTAGCATCTTGGTCTCGTACAACACTCAGTCTTTGTTCACGAATATCGATATTGGTCTTAAGTACTTGGTTTTGTTTCTCTATCTTACACACTCAGTTTTGGTCGTTCGTAATCGGTTTTGGTGTTACATAGGCCTACTTGGTCTTGCATCTTGGTCTTACACATTTGGTCTCGTACACTTAGTCTTGGTCGTGCATACATGATCGTCGCCTCTCATTCTCAGATTTGTTTTAAGTCAATAATGTCTCGGTCCGCATTGGTGCATTCTTGGTCTTGTAATCCCCAATGGTGTATTCTTGGTCTTGCTAAAGCAACCAAAGTTTTGGTACTATTCTTTGTCTCCGGAACAGCGTTTGTTTTGTTCTTTGTCTCTCATTAGAAAAAGATCAATCGCTATAGCTCATCATTAATTAGACGTTTCAGTTTCATAATAGACATATTAAAATGCATTGAACAATAGAGAAATATTACGGTAATGTAAGTTAAACAGTCTAAGTATATGTCCACAGAAATTACTCCAGATTGATGTACCAATTTCATTGTTCATAAACAGTACTTACTC
The DNA here is from genome assembly GCA_963513935.1 of Aphrophora alni. Lineage (NCBI taxonomy): Eukaryota > Metazoa > Arthropoda > Insecta > Hemiptera > Aphrophoridae > Aphrophora > Aphrophora alni. The sequence goes on from OY740778.1 coordinate 13,593,446, forward strand.
CAGCTTTATGTACGTGGAAGCAGTTTCCCAGAGTGCTTTTCCCAATCAATATCTCATATCAATTAGACGAAGCTGCCTTAGTAAGGGTAAATTTCCGCTTGGTTAATTTTCCTCCCTTAACTCTTAGAATGACTACACTTACATTTGCCTTAATGAGGAAGCTTGAGAAGGGTTGAAACAGTAACACCCCTTCCACCCTCCCTAAACCTAACATTACTCTTGTATAATGGGAAGCGTATAGTTGCAACAATGCATAATATTAACAAAAGAATGGGGAACTGCTCATTTAATATTAGCGAAGAGAAAACTTTAGTACACGAACTTTCTGACACTCATGGGCGGAATTGATGTAACTTTTAAAATTTTTAACTAATTTACTTTGGAATCGAGTGTGCAGTGTCCTAAAGGACAAACTTGTCAACCGATTTAGATTAAATTTTACTTAATTGTAATTTCGAAGAATCTAAACAAAACGATTTAGTAAGACTAAATAATATAACTAGCAATCTATCACTCATTAACAAATTAAAACAATCGATCAATTTTACCTTTAAAATGATTCATAATATTATAAAAATATTTTAGTTACGAAATGCTTCTAAAGTTGCCTTTAGATCAGAGATAAATTTTAATCTCAGGAATAGGTCAGAAATAAACCGAGGGATAAAGATATATTTATGAACTTATTTCCTAGCACTGCGCCAAGAATATCAAACAAACTTCATCCAGTACTCAAAGCATATACAATTAAGAGATGTCTGAGCTTATTATAACCTTGTCTAATGATTATAAAATGTTTTTATAATTTACTTAGTGTTTTAAGTTAGAATTACATACACAAATAATTTCAAATTGACTTTATGTGTTTTAATAATTGTGTTGTGTTTAGGGTATTTGTATATAGAATTACTACATTTTTTTATATGTTATTAATTGGTAAGTGGACTCCGAATTTCACGAAAAAGGTAATAAATTTACATACTGAAATATATAGCCGCACTCTACCTTTTTAGAGACAATTTAAAATATACATAATTTAATGATGAAGCCACAAAACATGCATTACCTTTATTGATCACCTACCATTTAACGGCAATAATATGCGAGCAAGGATATAACATGTCTTTTAAAAAGTTTTGTCTTTGTAAAAAAATCAAAAAGTGAAATAGTTTAGTTATTTTTCAGTTATATCCGTTCTTTTAGTTATTTTCAGAACTATCTTGAAGTTGCTATGTTAATTCGTTACTTTAATTTTTGAAGAATAAATATTGGTTCATTCCAAAATTGCCTGTTTATGGGTTATTTGTAAGAAAAAACAAATAATCCACCATGTTGTTATGAGTATTTTTTCAAAACTGATCTACAAATTTCGCCTAAATTTAAGATAAATATTTTAACCCAAACCTGTGTAGAAAATAACAAATAAATATTAGTGTTCAGGAATAATAAAAAAAAACTAACCCTAATCATTAAAGTTTATATTTACAAACGTGACTTAAGTTTTGTTTTTTTATAGGTTAAGTTCAGGCCCACATCCAAAATACAAATATTTTTTCAAAGACGTATACATGGTTTATTTTCACTTCTTAAGTAAAAACTACCGAGATCATTCATGACTATTAATTTATATTTATTTTTGGTTTTGTGCTACTGAGAAAGATTGTACAATGTATTTTCAACGTTAACTAACTCCCTAATTCCTCTTCATCACCCACTATTTATTAGCATCACTTACGTTATCACAACGAACTTCTAGATTGTTTTGTAGAGGCCAATGTCCTTTAGTCTAGAGTATTAAAGCATATTTCTGGCTTCACGTATTAGCTTTGACGTATTATTGATTCATAGGCAGGTTATACATCTTCAAACATGCCAAACCAAAAATTCTCTGAAATTGCTATTACAGAAAAATTGATTACATGAATTATTTAATACAACAGCGCCGTCGTGTTACTTACCCTGCCTTATCATAGAATGTAGTACTAGCTGATGCTCATAATCTAATATCAAAAAGTCTATTGGGTCTTATACGAAATGTATTGGTTGGTTAAGAGGTCTTATCCAGTAGAGAAACTTTTTTTTTTTTTTTTTTTTTTTTACTTTGCTAACCACCTGTTGGACTCGGGTCATAATTTTGATCCTAATCTGAATGTAAAATTATTACACATTCAAAATAAAAGTATTAGACTAAATAATCTAGAATGCTTAGAAATAAATAGATCTATATTACATAAACCTACTTTTAATTTAAATGATCAAATTTTATTAAACTCTTCACCACTTCTTAAACCAATAGTGTAACATGTTAACCATTCCCCTTCCTACCTGCTTGGGTTTTCCAGCTATCCCTTCCATTGTGTTACTTCCGGACCTGTCTCTCTGTACTGTTGACTTTGTTTAGGCTTACTATTACCATTAGCCCGTAGATGCCGCAAGGCGAAACAATTGTAGCTAAATAAGTTAATAAATACATTTGAAACTGTAGCTTAGTGCTTATTTTATCCTTATTATGGAGTTTCAACAAGTAGTTACTGCTGTTACAGTTAAAGAGAAACTTTGTTTAAAATAGATGTTGCATAGGTATTCTGAATCTCGTGATTTTGTGTATCACTATTTCATAGACAGCGTGTTTGCTGGATGTATTCCAAAAGACTTTAATCGCTTCGCTAGTGTCGGTGCATTGACTCCGACGGGCTTCCTAATTATACTTATGTAACGAAGCACTACTCGCTACGCTCGGGTTAATGAATCTACCCTCGCTGATCTCCTATCCGTAGGAATATCACATTTTCTTGGTACGCTTGGGTTCAAAATTACGTTTTTTTACAATAAATTCGCTAGTTGTCATGGCAAAGAGGTAGAATTAGTACGATTAAATCCTTAAAAGATCAGAAGTTTTGTAGCTAATTTAGTTCAGTATAACCCACGAGATATGAAGGAAAAAATGTTTAAAATCGCCACCATTTTGAAATTTAAAATTCTGAATTTCTATATGAGCCACCATATTCCCACATGTCAAATTTATTAATCCTATCTTAATTTTTGTAGCCGGTATCTTGCTTTCAAGGCAAATAACTACGACAGACGGACAGTATGACGAAAATCATTTTTTCGGTTCCCAGTAGAAGATCAGTTAAAACCTGTAATCATAGTTTTTGACGATTACCAAACTTGCCAAGAAGAAAGAAACGAACATAAAATCAAGACCCCTTGATAATATAATAGAATCAGGGTCCGAAGATAACAAGAGTTGCTCGAGAGAGATCAAATAAGAAAACGAATGACAGGATTATAACTGAAAACTTCACGATATAGATCACGTTAGGTTCCCTGAAAGTGGCACTCATTACAGTGTGTTATATATGTGAGACGATTTATGTGAACATTTGAGTACATAATCAAGAAAACAAATTGAAATATACTAAACCTAATCATACTAACGTAAGCTGTTCATGACCTATACCCTGTGATAAGACATGCAATATGGTGATAATATTGTCCTATATTAAAATATATCTATAAAAATATGATTTAGAAGGCTATAAAAACTTAATTTAATATATTGAAAATGATATTGACGATTATCCAATAGCTAACGTTCAGTCTAAAGTTATACGCCATCCTACATCTATACAGCACAAACATATTCACAAATTCAATAAAGTTTTAAATTTATGAATGAAGCTGTAATACGTTTAAAACTCAAAATGCAGAAATATCAGTGAAATTACTAGAACCTTATTATTGCAAATTTCCAAAAAATATCGGTTCTAGATTTATCAGTTTAAAAAATAATAAGCCATGGAACAACGTAAAAGTTCGATGACTAATAAATTGTGCAAAAAAGTTGGACAAACTTTCTCAGTCGGTCATCTCCAACAAATCCAAATTAAAACTATGCAAAACTATCTGTAGTTGTTAGTGAAAATGAACTAAAATTTATTTTATAAACCAGGCAACGATTTAAGTAACTTCATTGTAATATTTGTTTTGTAAAACCAAGTAAAAGCGTAATGAACTTGACGCTGTCGTTTGTTTGGTAAATGAAATTATATGGTGTTGAGTGTTTCGGAGAAAATTTTGTTTCTGAAGCAACTGAGCCCAAAAATGTAGTTATGGATAAGTTAGTCTGCTACTGGAATTATTTTGTTTGTCTGCACTGATTTTGTTCAAATTTGAGTAATACGTAGAGAATAATGAATCTAACTTGTTTGAAAAGTCGTATCTAAAAATGTATTGTGGTTCAGAAATAATTATCCAAAACAAAAATGTACATTGACTGCTGTCATTAAAAGCTAGACTATAATCAAATAAATCAAATTCGATTAACACTAAGGACGTGTTTATGACACAAGATAAGAAAGTATATGTCGTAAACTTTCTTTATGAATATATATATATATATATATATATATATATATATATATATATATATATATATATATATATATTTAATAATTTAATATATATATTTATTTAAAAAAAAGAAAATATTTTTTTAAATGATTTCATTAAAATCTTGATGAATTTTGAAGAATAATACAATATTTTGTAGAAAATCGACAGTAAAACAATATAAAGGCTCAGGTATGTTTACCATAAAGCAAACATGAACCTCGATGACAGATGATTAAAACTTGGTTTTCAATCAATTAATATTTAAACCTAAAGTTTATAGCAGAAAAGAAGGAAACATACAGCCTATTTAAACATAATATTTTTTCAGGCTTTTCTTAGAGACCTATGTGAGAAAGTTAGTACATTTTTCGCTCAGTTTATTTTTATAATAACTAAATTTGTATTTATAAATTCAAATATTCACGTCTTTAATTATATTTACTAAAACCGTTAATTAAACATTTAAAATCAATAATAATTACTTTCAGTTAGTAGATAAACCCCCACTAAGTAAACAATATGAATTTAAACATTGTAAAGTTGTGTAAACATCGATATAGATGTGACGACATTGGACGGTGAGACAAAGTGTTAAACAAGAATCAATATTTGATGTCAATCAGTAGGGAGCTGCATTATTGATGCTACATTGCCACATGACTGGGTTTCCCTTCTATTCCCTTAGCACTTACTGATTTGCTTTAATGAGCAGGATGTATTACTTATAGCGTATCAATAAGCTTTGCAGTTTCAATGAAAAATACTTTCATGGTAAAGTAGAAAATAAGTAATTTTGTTCAATATAAAAACAAGTTAATGGGCGTTATCATGGTGCTTACACATCCCTGTTATAAAATTAAACACATGCAGATCATGTAAATGTAGTAATAATATGTTATTGTGGTGTTTAGGAAATGTTGAATTTAATTGGTAGATTAAAAGGTTTCACAAATAGAGTAAATTGGAATTTTCTAAACCTCATAATTATCAGTAATTTCTTAACCGTTAGTTTGGTCTAGAGTCTTATAGAGGTGTATATATTACTGGTAATATGTTATGTCAGATATTATATACAATGTCTAGACAATGTATAGATATAAAAGGTGTCAGAAAAAGAATGAAAAAGAATAATTCTTACTTTGTCCAGGCATTCTACACAATACCTGCTGCACTTTAGGTAGAGTTTGGAGAATCTGGTGTTCCATTGCTTTCAGGTTAGGTTGGATTCATTTACTTCAATAAATATTTTAGTACTCACATACTATTTTCTACATTTCATATATTTTATATTGTACATAAGTAATTTACTGAGCAAACTGTTCGTTTAATAGTTTGTGTAAAGAGCGTAGACATTGTACACAATGCCTAGGGACTATACACTCTGCCTATGCATCACACACAATGCCTAGGCAGTTTATTTTATACTTTACCAAAAATGCTCAGGCAATCTATAGAATGCATAGGTATTCTATAGAATGTCTGGATTTTTTTAGACTGCCGGTAACATAATATATATATTAAAAAGCCTACACTCACCTAACATCATACTGTCTTGATTGTAACGGGCGTCCAAGCTGTTACATATATGAAGGATCTTCCACTCACAACGCTCTTTTCGGTGACTCGGTTGTGTCAGATCTTGTAACTATAAGAATATCACATTTTCTTCGGCAGTCGGGGTTACAAATTATATTTTGACAATAACTCTATAAAGGATGACGTAAGACACTCCACCTGAGTTCCAAGTCTGAGTGGCTGTTTAAATGTGAAAATTATCCTGAAAGAAATAAACTGAATGTTAAGCAACGCTACCTTTGGATCGAATACCTGACTTTCCCTTTTCTTTAAAATCGTACGCAGGCTTTAAAATCAAAATAAGCCTTTTAAATCCCCAAAGAAAGAGGCTTAGATTTTCCTAGGTAATAGTTTCGGTTTTTAAAGTTGTAGGTTATGGTGAACGTTACCATTTCAAGTTTACTAGTTTTGACTCTGAAGTAAAGTAGTAAATATATATTTTAACAAAGATTTCTTTAGCATGAAACTACTTGTTGGTACCTCGGTCTAAAACTACGGTTACCTACCTGCCACTCACCTACCTGCCACTCACCTACCTGCCAGTCACCTACCTGCCACTCACATTCCTGCCACTCATCTACCTGCCACTCACCTACCTGCCACTCATCTACCTGCCACTCATCTACCTAAATTTAAAATGATCTTTCGTAAATGTGTTTTCACTTTCTCAACAGTTTTTCTTATGTTAATCTAATATTGTTTCAAATTAATTCGACAATACCAATGTGTTTTCATCGGTTGAGTTTTTCTTCCGATGACATGTGATTCTTTTCCAATTCTCACCTAACTTTATTTGAAGACATTTCCACCAATTATCTGAATTGATGATCACCTCTATTTGGATGCAGTCTAAGCTACGAAGCCCCTTCTACTCTGTACCTATCAACAAAATATATATATATTTTATTACATTTCTGAAATATTGATTGAACAAATAAATATTAAAACACAAACAGATATAACACAAGCTACAAACAGAAGAATAGTAAATCATTATGAAAAACCGTACATAAAAAGAGGAAACAATGATAGACTAATATTTTAGCACTATACGAAAATAAACGAAATTTAAACATTACATGACTACGTTTTAATTACAACATACAAAACTAAAAGTAACTCTCAACCTTAGCTTTCTCAATGGACGGAAAAAATGGAAACAAGATTTAAAAAAGTATTATAATATAAAAATAAACAATATTTACAAATATTCATTAAGAATAATAAATATAACAAATAAACTTTTACAAAATACTCAACTATTCGGCCAACAGAAGTCCCTTCATGGTAAATTTCAACTTTGATAAGCACAAAACTTTCTCTATTTGAATTTCAAAATTTCCAAAACGGAAACTAAAGGATTTAATGATTATGGATGGAGGGAAATTAGGAAGATTTTAGAAGAGACATGCTATGTATATCAGAAATAAAATTAAAATATTGGGGGGAAAAAATAGCAAGGCCTCTTCGATAAATAAGTTTGAGCCAATTAAGTTAATTATTTGAAAGAGAAAAACACAACCAAAACCTAGTGGTAAAAAGCAATGAATACAGACATTTTAAGTCGAAACAAGTTTGATTGAATTCGGTTCAGTACCTTATAAAATATGAACATTAAAGTAAAAAACACAGACAAACAAATGGACAAATAGGTAAGGGAGACCCATGTTCATGTGGTAAAATTTGTTTGTCTTGATCCAAGAAATATATATACCTTTCTCCAGAGAGTTCAGGGACACTCTGTATAAAGAAAAAAAGTATTTGATCAAAAACCGATCGCTGGAAAACCCCATATTTTATTTCTAATCAAATAGAACATGTTCTCTTCAGTCCAATAAAGCTCTGTTTCTTTTCACAAAGGAATGGATTCATTCTTCATGTGGAAGGTGAAGACAAATATAAATTATTGCTTTTGCTAATCAAAATTTAATATATAACAGAATCAAAAGCTTTCACTCATCTAAAAATATATTTTTAAGTCTAGAATTAATAAGACGGAATGAAACCTTCATTTTTTTAAAAACCTAGTGCTTAATCGCTACACCGCACTACTATACCTCCTGGTATGATATGATAATTACTGTATAACTGTCAGAAATGATGGAAAGAGGAACTACCACAACTGATAACAAGTTCAGACAAACATGTTTTGCACAGTGAGACCCTAATTCTTTACAAGTATTCTCAGGAGCATTTCAAGATTATTCAATTGTTTAGTATAATCAAGAGCATGAAAAATCCTTTTTTATATTTGAACATCCTTTGTACTACGTAACAAGTTATATAACTTTGTTTTGGATAACATTCTTTTACAATATGTTACAAAATCACACGGAATATGTTTAAAAGGTGATATTTTTATAACATCGTTAATTTTTTAAAACCGTGTTTTACATTTCACGTCGAGTAAAGCTGAAAAAAATATTTTATAACATGTGTTTATACGGTAAGCAACATGTTTTAATAAACCTATGTAGCACAGTTTTTGATATATGTCTTCTTTAGTTTTTATTACATGTTGGAAATGTTGCTTTCTTATTTAATAATGCTCAAGTGCTCAGACGATTGTCGCAATACTTAATTACTCCAGCTGGATATGTCCATTTCTCCATGTAGACTTTCATCTCTCCTGTATAAACTCTTTCTTTTATCATCCTGACTTTAGTTGAACATTCGACTACCAGAACAATATTTTATGTGCTTCTTTTTATATGGCGATGATTACTGGGAGCTTTTTTTGCCTTTAAATGAAGTTGGGTAAAAAAGTCTCCAGGGTTTTATTATCATGGTGGCAATATTCCTTTTTTATGTACTACACTCAGGGGATCCCTATTGGTATGGCAATCCGTAGGTACCCTAGCTGGATCTAGTATCTATTTAATTTTCCCATCAGGCCTCTATTAACTGTTCTCAAACAAACCATTCCATTGGCGCCAGGGGTTAATATTTTATACTTTTTTAGTATGTAGACGTAGATGACTACGAGGTTTTTCGTCTTAATTTTTTTTTTTTACCAATTAAATAAAGAATACTAATAACTATAAAAACGTTTATTGATTATTTTAAACTATATTCAATATCTAATCGAGTTTGATAGCTTACAAGTTTTTGTGAGAATTAAAAGTGAAAACATTCCAACAAATTGTAAGCGTTATTTAAAATATTCTCACTATTTCAGTCTTGACCAATTACAGATGTAAGAGCATGGTTATGGTTGTAGGTGATCTTGTCAACACGGCAATGCCTACTAGATTACAGATAGCGGCCGTTTAATCTGTTCTGTACATAACAATTAGTAGCACACGTGGCAGTGTTACTTGTTTATTGTAAATTCAAAGTAGATTTATTGATTGTTTTATGTAGTTTGTAAATATTAACTTTTTCAGTCTATATTCATTTATTCAGATGTTATTTTTTTTTTTAACTATTCAGAACGCACAAAAAAAATCCTAGCTGGATGTACAGGATCGGATTCTACTTATCCAAACAAAACACAATTATTATTCAATAACTTTTTTTGAAATTGTCTTAGTTTAGTCGCAATCTGTCATTTTGTTTTTAATTCATAAAAACTCAGTGAAACTCCAGAAATAGATAACATATCGAGTTCAAACTTGGTGTAAACATTTCGTGTAGTAGGATATACTAGTGTACCAAACATAAATATTTCATTTGTATAATTGTATTACATGGCGGACGTATATGACTTTGAATATCTCCAAAACTGTTAACATTAAAAGAACATTTAAAAGGTCACAAATTTTGAAAATTATGAAAAAGGTATTTTTGTTTGGTACATTTGAACCCAATGTTTTATCATATCTGTAGTTACAGTGAGTTTTTCTGAAAAAAAACAAAATCGCGGATCAAACTAAACTAGGGAGATTGGAACAAAGTTATTAAATATTTTTAATTTATGTAGAATCAGAACCTGTATAGCCAGCTAAGGTTTTTTGTGACACTCTGTATATATATATATATATATATATATATATATATATATATATATATATATTAGTACTGTTTTAACCACCGTTTATTTAACGTGAGCCCCCACTCCGCCATATTAATAGATAATAATATAATTAATAATAATAATAAATTATTATTATATTGTTATTTTTTATTATTATATTATATATGTTGGGTAATGTATGATTTTACAATAAAACATGTATTTAAAACAATTTAAACGTTTAAAATTCAGAACTTTGGATTCAAAATGTTATCTGTGCCGGCAATTGTGCCTAACTCAATCATGAATAGGTGAGTACGAGAATAATTGTTGTCGATTTGCCAATAGATTTTAAGTAGATTGTCTAGTAGTTAGCAGGTAGTACGGTAATTAAAGTGCATCAATTAATGCAATTACAGCTATGTTTTATACAGTCAAATCGTTATTTATTCATAGTAAAATGGAACATATTTTATCGATTGTTTCACAAAATGTTGGTGACCTATTCTCTCTACTGTCAATTAGTTATTTTGTAGTTAGTTAATCGGCTTAACTTAGTCAATTACTATCTAGTACAAAGCAGAAGTGTTTGGCTTTTCTTGGAGATGTGCAGTAACTACTAATATAAATTTTAAATAATTATAAATACAAAAGAGTTGATTAGGAATATTACATGGTAATTAATATTGCTGTGATATTGATTGCTAATTCGATAAACAGTAAAAAAAAACTTTTCCAAATTTACATTTAAAATATTGAAAATAGTTGAAGTTAGGTGCAATGTGTTGAATTGTTGTGCAATTTAAATCGTATTTCTAAATAGTTTGACAAACGTGAAGCTTCTAGATGGTGCAGTAGCTTTCTAATTTTAAAAAAATGTCCTGTTTTGTGTATTTTTAAATGGATATGTTTTAAAATCAACAACACTTGAAATGTTTGTAAAATAAAGCGCTAACAAATTTATTTATCAATATCCTAAATGTTATTAATAACACCTATACAGTATTTCTTGTATTGTAAAAATAGTAGGATTAATGTAAATAAACTTTTAATTAAGTTATAACTACCAATAACAATTGTTTAAAACTGGTAACTCTACAATCTCTAAAAGTGGAAAATATCAATGTTGATATTAAAGATTATTGTAATAATGGTTAAAGATAGATGGAATATTTTGATTTTTTGTACAATAACAATCAATTTAGAAGTTTATCAAACTATAGCCTGAAAATTGTGTTTAAAACACTTAGGCCTACTGTTTAGAATTTTGTTTCGGTTTTTCGATACAGGTGTATAGTTTTTATTTTGTTTAAATATAAACCGTTGAATAAATAGAGTTGGTAATATCCCAAGGATTTTTGTTAATTAAAGAAGAAAAATTAAAAGTAATTAGACTTCAAGACATTCATAAACTTGCCTTCTTTTGATTTCTATCGATATATCAGTGTTGTTTAATAATTAAAGTTAATATGCGAGGTTACCTGTAGGCTATGTGATGTAAATCAAAATATTACTCCTTTTAAATTCATGCAAAAGTTGGACTAAATTTATCCACTGTTTTGTAAAGTTTATAAAAAAGTTTTTTTTTTTCAATCTATATATCATTTTTTATTTATATTTTTAAAATATCACTATAAAAACATATATTATTATTATTAGCTTAATCGCTGTTTATTTAAATGAAATATATACTGTGTAGTGTCATTTTTACTTAATCAATTAATTTGTGTTACATATACCGTAATCGATTGATTATTTTTTATAGGTAGTAATGATTTACGCTCTTATTCTGTCTCGTTCAATTATTCAGCTGCTAAATTTTTTTAAACCACACAATTTTTTTTATAGTTTAACTACCGTTTTTTTTTTAAGTGGACCCACCTTCCACCGTAATACACAGTGGAAATAACTTAATTGTAGAAATTGTGAACCATAAATGCAATTCGAACCCATTTGTTGCCGTTGCCCATGTTCAAATGCGATGACTTAACTAATTGGCTACAAGGATACAAAATAGTAAATAATTTTAAACAGAATTTCCATCTTGGTCTTATTTTCAATTCCACCAACTTACTTATATTCTCTAATGAAATACTTATACGCTCAGAATACCCTAAATGGAATGGTGTTACAAATTCAATAACTTCTTTAATTACAATCTTAATTTAAATAAAATACATATATATTTGTTTTTAGTTTGCTAGATTCCATCGTATCAATGGTTTATATGTACCTGAAGTCACATAACAATATATATATATATATATATATATATATATATATATATATATATATATATATATATATATTGCTGTGTTGGAGTTATATTTTGTATATTTTCTGTAACTACTATCTATAGAAAATGTTTATCAATCGGGAATGTATCATAATATATATAAACAAATTTTAAAATTAAAACCCTTACTATGAACTTATTTTTTTAATGTGTATTGATAACTCAGTGTATTGGTAATTATGTCTCAATCCAGACAGAATAACCATACACTGAGAAATTAAAACACTGCATTCAACGTGTTTTAATTCATATTTGTAAGTACTGAAATATCTTTGATTCGCCAATAGATTGTATGTAGATTATCTACATGTACTGAGGTAATTTAAGTGCTTCAATTAGTGCACTTGTAACTTTAACTCAGAGTAGAATATTCGATTGTTTTTATATCTACAATGCTGCATAATTATTCTGCTGTTTTACATCCATTGTTTGTAAAGACTTATGTATTATTTCTAACATCATTTATTTACTCTGTATTGTTGTTATTCAATTATTTGCTCCCTCATTTTTCAAATCTATAAGTGGATCATCTGTAATAATTAGAGATTCTTTTAAAACATCATAAAAATATACAAGTTCAGCTTGAGTCAATGAAGGTTTCTATGGTGTTTGTACTAAAGATAATCGTTGATGTTATTTTTATCCTCTTTGTTTTCCTCCAATATAACAATTAAAAAAATATATTTATACAGACTTGTTTTCCACTTGACAAGAGCTTCGTTATTGGTTGAGATTTTAATGCAAAGCATTTTTAATGGGATTTAAGATTAATTACAATAAAATTCAATGATAACAGAATGAAAATAAATTGCGATTACTATTCTGCAAGTTAATCAAAATACTGTCCGAGATAACTTGGGTGGATTCAAAGTTGTAGAGGTCTTTCCTTGGATTGCTCTTTTGTCATTTTAACACTACGCTAATTAAGAGAAAAGCGCTCCCTCCCTAGACTAATGTAACTTTTGTGTAGGCAGTTGCATTTGTGTAGGTAAACCTAGTGGATTTTCAAGTGTCACCCAGAACTCTTAAACAATTACAAAATAAAGTTGATTTGTGTATAAATTGTGTACATCAATCAGCTTAGCGCAACTGTAAAACAAAATAATTATATGAATATTTCCCTTCATCAATTGATTGGAGATAAATGAAAAAATGGCAAAATAGTGGTTTTCATTTGTTTGAAAATTAAATCTAGTTATTTCTTAAGTTCCTTTGATAATTGTAAGTATAATAATAATAATAATAATAATAATAATCAAATTGGACCCTAAAACATGCATATTGATCTTTAAAACTTGAATCGGTATATCAGTCTAATTTATTATTGAATACGGGTATAAATGCATGCGATATTAATAAGAGAATGTCTTGCTAAGCACGACAGTGTATGCTACAATTGTAGGAAGAGGGCATTTTCAGTTCCGTGTATATAGCAATTATTAGAACATTTGTAACGATATGCTATCCAGTAAGATTGTTCATTATTTATTACAAGGGAACTCTTGTCGATCGATAGTTTAAAAAAAAATACTAGACATTAAATTTTTTTTAAAGTTTTAAAATTAATTCCCCTTCTTATAGAGAACTTAATAGATAGACTAAAACTCGAACACACAAAAAGTTATAGTTTAGTTATTGTAGCTCATAAAATCATGGAGGATGGCAATTTTGTCGTTCAAACGCTTTTGATTAGGCAAACGTAATTTTTGTGAGATCTTGTGTTCGTGTTTTAGTCTATCTAATATTATCTCACAAGTCAAGCTCAATATTTATTTATAAGAACCTAATAGTTTAATTTTAAAGTTAAAATAATTTTTTTATTAACGTAAAACAAACAAATTGGTTAATTCATTAAAATATATTTTTCAAAAAATAATAAATAGAAAAATATTACAAGGGCGCCATTATGATAGTTACTAAGCCCATCATAAAAAGTAATTCAAGTAGATAATTTAAATTGAATGCTTAAAAGTTGATTTCTTGAGCCTAGTAGGAAATGTTTCTACCTTAAATTGTATTGGTAGATTAAGGTGCCTCATCCAATAGTGTAAGTTTGTTTAAAGCAGTTCTTTAACGGCTTTCTAAACTTTATAATTGTAAATATCATTACTTGACAGTGGCTGCCTAAAGAGTCTCATAAATTCCCACGCATTGAATAGTTTCTACACTCGTATCAGTGACTCGCCGATGCCGGATCTAGTAATTAACCGAAATTAAGGGTTTAAATTACGTTTATTTATTACTGTTAAACATATAACAAATATGTAATTAGAATAATTTAGATTCATTGATCAAGGTCCAAAACAATACAATCCATGGATTCCCCAACTGAATAGAATGCCATTCTTTAATCCATTTTGTTAAAGGCTTTAAATTTATTTTCAGTCAGTGATCTTATGGATAAAAGAAGCTTGTTGAACAATTTAAACTGCAGGTAGCTGTGACTAGTAAGAGTCATGGAAAACCCTGGTTTGGCCAAATCACAACCATTCCTAGGATTGTAATCATGGTTGAAACTGCGACTATCAAATTTGGAAATATTTTGCTTTACATGTAATTGAAATAAATGTACAAGGAAGGCATTTTCATAGTAGAGAGGCGAGGGTTACATTACACGCAGAATATAAATTTGCAAAATTTTGTCCAATTTAATGTGCAATTTATAAATTGAAGAACGCGAGAGTTTGAAAATAAACCAGTTTAAAATGCCGCTTTTTTAAATTAAGTGTACTCAATTTCAATAGTTGAGTTTATATGTACACCCTATACCAGATGTCAAGTTCCTATATTTATTATAGTAGGCTATATCGTGCCACCACGATAGGACGTCGGATATGTAATATAACTTTTTGTGTTTCGTGATGTTACAATAATAGTAGATCCGTGAAAAAACGGAAATCAACAATTTATTTGACGACTACAAAACTTACCTTAGACTTCGTAAGGGTAGGAAAAGTCATAAAAATCATTAAATAATTGTTCTTAAAGGTGTAGTAATTAAGTTTTCAAAAGAAAACATTTAATTATTAGCAAATATTTTGATTTAAGATGAATTTTTGTGTTAACGTGAGACACGTACTCATAAAATGATGTGAATTATGTTCCGATTACAAGAACTTTTTTATAATTAGAAATTCGCACTTTGAGTCACTAACATAATAATATAAAACAAATTTTACCATAAATAAGGCTGTTAACGTCACCACCAAGGGAACTAGTTCACCCGACTAGTTTCCCACAATCTACACGGCAAAACCTGCCAACACTCAGCCAACACAACAAACATCAATTCCCCGGGCTTAAACGGCTTTACATCGGCCAATCTCACAATACAAGACCCGCACTTGCTACTAGTCTCTGATTGGCCGACATCTCACGTCGAGCAATTAAAAGTCCGCGGCCACAACAATGGCAATCCGCGACACAACTCCGAACCAACCTCACGTCGGGATTGGTTCGCTTCTCGGGAAAACTTAACAATAGACAGCTCATTGTCTAGGAACCAACCAATCCTAGGCAAGCTAGAAATTGTATAAGTACTCATGTTTCAGGGACAAAATGATGACTTGTCAACCAGGAGACCAACTACAAACATACCTCCTTCGGGAGACCCAGCAACAACCATCAAGAACACATCACTTCTCAACACCTACACAACACTTCTCCTGACGCGAGATTAGCAGGGACCATCTCTCCCACGGCCTATTTACGCAAGGCCAAGAGACCCCTCGCTCCAACACTTCACCGGGACCATCTCTCACAATCGGTCTTCTTACGCAAGACCGAGAGACCCCTCAACCAACTCACACCACACCACGAAAACAACTCGCCAGCTCCACTACGCACTTTTGCTGCCGCCTGCCACATTCCAACACCATTAACCCAATACACGTTTTGGAATCACTTATTTCACTTCTAACACCTCATCTTCACTCCTCACCTTCTCTTCGCTGCACCGACAACTCCTCTTCGAGAATCGCCCCGTTGCCTCCCGTACGGGAAATTAAAGGGAGAAATCCCGGCAACGGCAGCAACTTGCTTCACCCTAATCGCCTCCTGAAAAGGAAATTGTAGGTGCTTTGGCGCCGGCGATGACGGGTGAACATCCATCATAGAGGCCAGATAATATCCTATCTCCCCACACCTAACCTACTGGTCCTTTTTAGGGCCAGCTCACTTCTTTTTTTCCGTTATTTTATCAACATTCCTCGCACTAAGCACTCGAATCCTTCCCGAATAGTAAATATTTACTCTTTCATTATTTACCAGTCGCCTCCCGGCTCGGCTACCTCTACTTCAGGGCCAACTTCACGTTCCCTACACCTTTTTTCACCTCATCACAACCTGACCCTACGTCAAGGCGATATAACGTGTAAGACATTACGTATTTTTTATAATTTTAAAACTTATACTTGTGCCGCCTATTTAGTCCTCACTCAGGGAAAGGGTTTTAAAAATGTCAAATTTGACTAAAAGGATGTCTTATCATCACGACATTGTCTACTAGATACATTTCCAATGTGCTGAACGTTGCAATCAGTGTACTTGTAACTATGTGATACACAGGGAATTGTTATTTATTCATTGTACAACGAGACATGATATATGGTTTGTTTTATCGATTATTGTTTATATTTCCTTTTTTTCTTAATTAGTCTCAATTTTAATTTATCCATTCTTGTTATTATTTGATTATCTATTATAATAAAAGCGTAAAATTACTAAACTGACGTACATTTCTGATTTTACTATCGTACATAGAAACAGTTGTGTGATGGGTTAAATAAAATTTATGTTGAGTAGACCTATAATTGGATGTATCCGTTTAGAGTCTAAATAAGTGATTTTAGGAATCATCTTCGTCTGTTTGTCACCTGTCGTATGTACAAACTAGACACCTTGAATGATTTTAATAAATTTTTTTGTGTAAGTACAATTTGGTCATATATAGAGGTTTCCTCGTTTATTAAACTGCTAATGTTGGGGTAACTGATTTAAAAAAAAATACAAGAACTATTTTATCAAATTAGAATCTAAACGTATTTAACATATGTCTAGTCGTTAAGAGTTTTAACAAAATATATTGATCGTCATCTCTCGTAAATTCTGGTTTGTGTGTTATAAGTATATTTTTTTTTAACGTTCATGGGGGTGTTATAAAATAAATAATTTCACAAAATCGTCTCTGTTAATTCTTTCAAATTTTTAAGTAATGTGAAAATTATTAACACAAACACGTGTGTAAAGTAGTGGGAAACATATGGTTCGAGAGTAATTGTGAAAAAAGAGCCTTGAAAGTCGAAACTATTTATAGTTTATAGTACAGCTTAAATTTTTGATTCATAACTATAGAAATGATATATTCAGTGACGATTAGTTTTTGGTCGTTTTTATTTGATTTTTGTGCGATGGGTGAATGAGAAAGTTTGTGTAATGTGTTCACAGCATTTATTCAACGAACAGAGACAGAAATATAAGTTTTATTGTTTTTCTTTTAGAAAAATTTTAATGCTGTTAATTACTTTATATGTAATTTTATATCTATAATGAATGTTACTTTTTATCCGACTTAGTAAGTAAGGAAAAGGCAAAAAAACTTGTTAAAAAAACCTTTCCCAGTAACTAATACAGATTAAAGTGAGTACAATTTCAAGCTATCCTTATCCTTGTCACCTTATTATTACTAGTTGACATGTACTACTGCTTCATTGGTTTGAGATTTCGTGTTATATAGTCTACATAACGTACCTCTCCACTGCCATCATGATAGTTACTCACTCCCACCAAAATCATTTAGGGAGGTCACACCGGTACAAAAATCGAAATATATTTTATTAGATTAGATTATATTACAGAATATCTTCTTTAAAATTATGTATAATTTATGATTCTACAGTAACAGGAAGTGATTAAAAAAAAAGTTTTATTTAACTAGTTTCACTGTTTTTGCATAAATTTCGCAGCACAGAATAGAGCTTCAAGTTTCTGTTTGCTTCCCAGATTTCTACATTATTACATTATGTTGGCTACATGCTATAGTTTATAAGGTTTAAGAAAAACATAACATATACCATAAATATTTGTTAGTGGAGAAAATTTATTCGAAGCATGGGGAACTATACAACGAGCGAATAAATTTTGTTTTTCTAGTCTTTTAAATTCTGATGGTCAAATTGAAAAAAAGAAGTTAGTATAATTTAGTTGTTTTTAAATGTTTTACGTAAATATTAAGGTGAAAAACTCTGATTAATCATTTTAAAGTCACGTCATATACTTCGTATATTGGATAAGTAAAATTAATCACTTAGAATTATTCATAATACATTTAATTTAAAAGATTGAAAAATTATCGTAAACTTTGCAGAGCTGAGTAAACAGTGATATCAATATCCCCAACATTGAATGACGTGACGACAAAGTGTTAAACAAGAATCAATATTTAATGTCAATCCGTTGAGAGTTACATTATTGATGTTACATTGCCACATGACTGATTCTCCTCGACTCAACCGAAATCAAAATATTTACATTGTTGGAACAGATGATCATTGATAGAAATACTAATTCAAATTGTACCGAGATAAATAATTTTACATTATTCTGAAACTTGCTGTCGTTTTGATTTTAATTTAAATATTGTTAAACTTTTGTTTTAATTTTGTATAAAAATAAGGTAATAAAATGCCTTGTGGATTTAACTTAAATAAATTTATTTTGTTGCGATTTATTGGTACAACAACAATATTAACTGTAATGTACTGTAATTAAGAAAAAATGTTGATATCAGAAGCCATGGGGCTGAGAAATTGTTGTAATAATAAAACGATGATATTTGTCTTCATATCATCTTAATCTATAAAGAGAGTAGTTAAAATTCTAATACATAAAACTGTATTCTGATAGATAATTTTAATAAATATTATACTACTCTGGAACGTGGTATTGGTAAAAAGCAAAAATCATCCAAGGGGTTGTTTTAAAAGATGTAATTTCTCAAAATTAGCTCTACAAATTTCTTTTAAATATTAGAGAAATGTAAAGGATATTGATCTACAGCTGTGAAAAGTTGCAATTAAAACAATATTTAGGTTCAAAAATAAAAGGAAAAACATTTTCATTGACGTCAATTGAAGTTGGATTTTAATTAAATTTTATTTACACTCTAAACGAAGCACGTTGTGGCCCTTATTTATATAAATAATTAATTTTTTAAAGATAGTTTATTTTAACTTTTTGATTAGAAACTCCGATATATATATATTTTTTGCTGAGGATTAGTTTTTTTTGTGAATGGGTGAGTGGAAAAGTTTGGAATGTTTTGTACATTTTTTTTTCTTTTACATTGCAAAAAATTGTGTTTGTTTTAAAACATGTTATTCAAGCTATGATGAGTCCAACTAAACACTTTGGTTTCAAATTGATGGTGATATTAAACACATTTAATTTCAAAACTGCAACTCCATTCGGCAGTTAGATAGAATGAAACAGCATTACTAGAGTTAAAACAACTGATATTTGCAAATTTATCTATCGATTTTCCTCCTTATCACCCATCTTACAGAGAGAGTTATCATGTTTCAAATCAGCAATTCGCAGAAACATTCCACCTCAACTTAACGTGCAAATTGATTGCTGTTTGAAGTGCTTTTTGAGCCAGACTATAAAACATAGCAGAGTCGACAGGAAACCCTTGGATTATAATCGCAGTCAATTATATCCACATTTACATGATCCCAGTAATTTATATTCATTTGCTTTCGCTCAGATTTCACAACCTGTAACCAAAGTTCTGACACTTAATGATCTTCAGGAAATTATAAATATCATTACCACTACCATTATTTGGATAGGATGTTACGGTAAGTACAATATTTGTTGTACTGTACAGAGGTATATGTTGGAGGTTGAAATAAGCATTTTTTAAATTACAACGTTGAATATAATTTTACAACAGATTATGTAAAATTGTAAAAAGAACAAATAACACTATTTAGGAAACAATAACATTTCCTAGACTGACTATCAATTAAAGTGACTGACATCTTGAATGTTACAATCTTGCAATCTTTCTTATATATATATGACGGCAAAGATTTTTATATTGTCAATTTCATCAAACGAGTCAGTTGTTTGTTTATGGTTGTTTAGTGTCTTTGCCCTTGAAAAATCTTTAGAAGGATAATCCATTCATTTGATAGAGAATTGATGGGACTACAAAGACGAACCCATTTACCGAGGAACCCCTAGACAGAAGTGCTATAGTAGGGTAGGGTCCGTCTTTTTGAATAATAAAATCTCTGTCATACTGCTGTAAATTTAAGAAACTACAATATTCCCCAACATGTTTTTGCACGATGAAAAATACAGGATCAACAATCCAGACCAGGTCACTCCAAACTGTGACCCCCCCCCCAGAACGGGTAAGCTGTTTTTCATTGGTTTCATTAGGGTATCCTGTTAATAGTAAAAGCAGTTGTGCCAGTTTATACTTCAAATACCTTGACTCCATTTCATCAGACCAAGCTAGACTTCTTTCCATTGACTCTGTTCGTTTAATATAATTTCACTAAACTGTAGACACATGTATTAGTTTTACTCCGACAATCCATGAACAAGCCATGTGTGATACAACTTGAAACCCAGACAAATTTACAGGCGCTGTAAAGATCTTTTCAGATTTTTAGGTAAATCGTGTGATTTCTCAGTGGTTTAAAAAAGTCATCAATAACCAACAGTTATTAATAACCTTCACTGGTAACAGTAACCGGTCTTCCACGCTTCTTTGATTTAAGAAACGAACCTTTTCTTCCAAACGTATTCCATAATTTGTTGTTGGTTGATTACCAACGTTTACTTCAATTTACTACGTACTATTTTAGAGTTCTCACACTTCCAGTTTTTCTTCAAAATCCACTTTCGTTCCTCAAATGTAGATTCGTAACAATTAAAAAAAACATTGAACTAACTATAAGTTGAAAATAAGATTAGAATTATGAACAATCATCAATAAGTTATTATTTATTAGGAACATATAATGATACTGATCCACTAGTTTCTAGTGTTAACCGACATAAGAGCCGTTGTTTAAAATAAAATGAAAGCCAACAATTTATAAAAAAGAATTAATTTTGATTATATAATGGTTTAAGTCTTACATTTTTAGTTTCATGATACTTTGATTTTATATAGTTGTGAGAGTAGTTGTACGTGGATTATTTACAAAATAGTCAATAGTTTAACTCTATAATTATTTTAAACAAACCATATATAAATATTCAGATACCGTTATACGTTAAACAATGCAACCTTTACTTATAAAGCTACTAAAGAAACGAATTCTTACCTCCGAAATGTATTTTATCTCAAGATAGAATATTGTCTGTCGATTTACATTTTAATAATATTCAAATAACGCCGTTACCTATTCAAAAAACCCTTTCAAGCTTCTCGTTTCATTTCTTTCTCAATTGCTCTAAAAACAAGAACTTTTGAATTGGAGTAGTTTCCATTCGTTACTTTTCTAATTGAATTATGTTTGCTTATTGAAAACGTTCAAGTTTTCCTTATTTATTAAACAAACTATTAAAAATGCTTTTATTTTCTTTCTAAAAACTTTTTCCTTTAACTGTCGTGTCGCTATAAAGTTCAGTGTTGTAATAGATTGTTTAATTACATTTATCGATGCTATCTTCATCTATTAAAAAACAAATGGATTCACATAATCACGGTTCTTGCCCATCACCATCATATAAGCAGATCCTGAAAGTTGAGGTATTAAGCTTTGTTGGAAATATTATATTGTATTAGTAAATCAAGGATTCCTCACTAGTAGGGTGAGTTTGTATGTTACACTTGTTTTCTGAACCTCGTAACTGTATTAGCACTAATGTCTTGACAACAATTAGGCCCTAACAGGCATCGCAATGTAAAAGTCTCCACTCGTTTGGCTTTTGGCGATGATCATTACTTACAATTTTATATGAATTAAAATGTTGTTCACTTCAAAGCTAAGTTTATTCTAGACTATTAAATAAAATATTTGAGATTTTTATCTACACCCCCTAAATTTCACCACTCGTATGTTTAAACTGAAATCAAAACGTAAGATTCTATTACAATTTGTTGGGGTTGATCAATAACAAATTTAAACTATCTCTAGTCCGTAATTTAAATATAAAAATCTAAACATGGCAGCTCGTCGTTGGTTTCATTTTTAACTAATGAGAACGAGTTTTCAATATTTTGTAGTTAGGTTACTTTTTGTTTCGTCTATTATTTATCAAAAATGTTTAATAATATGTTACATCTCAACAAAAGACCTCCAAAAGTGTTTAGAATATTTTCTTTTAACTCGGTAAGGTTGGATACAGGTTAGATCATAGACAGGCAAACAAATAATCATACTTGAATGGTCATATCAAACCCACATAGTTATACAATATAGAAATAAGTATTTATTTTATTATTTCAAATCAGATAATTGTTATGCAATGTTTGTTATATACTTTACGATTTAAAGGGTAGTGTAGTAATTGCAAAAGCAAAACTACCGTTATTTGACTAATTTTCACTTTTCATGATCTCAGAAAACCAAAAACAACGGTCACGGAAATTAAGATAAGAGCATGATATTTGGTGTAGAGATTACAGTGTACTTATATAGAACATAATTTAAATTCAGAAAGATTGAATTGAAAATGACAAAATGGCAGTCATTAAAAACAGAATTTTTATAATATCTCGTGTGTTTTCATACTTATAACACACAAAATCAGATAAAAATTTGAAGATTTCAATTCTGCATTTAGTAGTACCAACCCAGCATCTCCACAAAGACAATTAGAGAAGTCAAAAATGTATTTTCAAACCCTGCCCTTTACAACCAAATGTGATACCCGTATAGTTACGACCTAGTCACTGACAAGAACGTAGCAAGCCAAGGCTCCTTCACATATCTACAGCTTCCAGGACCACTCAGTCTTCGAGACAGACTGAGTGAAGCAAGCAGAAACTCTTTAATGTCAAAAATAGTGATATACACAACATTAGGTTCAGAAAACAAATACAACTGTTAAAACAAACTTACCCTACTGGATAAGACCTCTTGATCCACCAATATAATTTATCATTTCCCACAAAGCCCAATAAACCAATATTTGATTATTATCTTTTAAAGGTCGTGATTCTACTACATTGTATGTTGGGTTTTGTGTAGGTACCATGATGGTTCCCATCAAATTGTTTTTTTTTCGAAATCAAACTAAATCAACCGAAATTAATAAACAACAATTACGAGGTACCATAAGTTCAGTTTTTGACACGAGCAATGCCAGTGGAGAGGTTATATTAGGCTACGTTCCATCTGTTAAATCTACAAAATTCTTGGATTTCCACCCTGGAAGTCATTTAGGTTAAAGAAAAGGAATTATCTTTAGAGCAGTTTTAAAAGTTGTTTTAGAATTAACAACTCACCATTGAAAATGTCGCACATCAACCTAATCTGCGTATCTGTAGTTCTGTGACAAATTATACAGAAATTATTTTTACGATAGAAAATGAATTAGACACACATACACAGCACTTTCTCACACACTCATTTATAGCACATTACACAAATCAAGTTCAACGTTTTAGAGGAATATAGCCATAAAAGAAAAAAACTATTATTCCTATTTTCCATAAAATAGATTTTGAAATGTTTACTTAAATATCTAAAACAAAAACACATAAATCGCCTTCTCCTGACGTTAACCGCCGTTATTTAAAACAAGATTTATTTATTTTTCTTGATATTTAAAGACGAAAAACATCTCAGTCATCATTTCCTTAAAGCAAAAGAAGAAACGAGTATAAAATTGAAAGCTCTAGCCCTCGAATACTCTAATAGAGCTAGGGTCTGAAAAGAACAAAATTTGGTCAAGAGGAAGGAGAAAGAGAGATTCTAAACAATAGAAATGTGTAGATCCAGCAAGGCACCTTGGGATTGTTACTCCAGTACTTATAAGTGAGCACCTGATGGTTTAATCTTAATTTAATCGAATAGAAGTTATTCTGAGGATATATTTATTGTACAAGCAAAGCCTAGGCCTTGATTTAAATATAGCTTTCTTTTTTAAAAACGGTAGGATGATTCATTTTCAATACCAATTGATATATACCAAACTGATTTTCTGTTTTTAAATTGATTTTGGTAACAGTGATAAAGTTCGTGCAATGATTTTGTACTATTTAAATAATTACGTCTTCCATTACCACTGCGTAACAGCTGCGTAACTAGTTAAGAGCGAAGAAGATAAATAAAACGATTAAATTAAATTGCATCGGTTTATAATTGGCAATGAAGTAAGGCAACATCCTCACAGCAGACCTCCCTTAGAATGAATGTTTTATAATAATGTCAGGGTAGATAAATTATCGGAGTTAAATTTCCACATGGGTACTCCCTCTCCTTGCCTGATTTGTTTTAATGAGCAAGACATAAGGGGGAAGATAGGAAGCAAACCCACCCACACCAAATCAATATTCTCTGCAGTGTTAATGAGTAATGACATAAGGAGGAAGATGGTTTTTATATTTAGATTTTTCCATTTTCTCTGGGTTTGGTAACCATTTATAAATTCATGACGTAGTTTCTTTGCCCAAACTGCGTTCGCTTTTACTAAACAGACGAGATAATGTATTGCTCTTAAATTGTATTCTTAAAATTTGAGATTGTATTTTACTAACAGAAAACAAAAAGAAAATAAACAACTTTTCTTTTTTAAAACAAATTTGTTGTCAAAAGTTCTTAAAAGTGGAGTATATTTTTCTCTCTTGTTGTTTAAAGGCGAACTTTACCTTTTTTTATCAGTAGGAAAAAATCTTGAAATAAAGACAGTTTAATACTCTAATGGTCGAATAAAACAAGTGATGTTGAGGAGAGTCGTATTAGAAAAGCTGAATGGGATTTGACTACATGAAAAACAAGTAGATCCAGCTATGGTCTTTGGGATTGCATAGCCGTACTCACCCCTAGCGGAACTCGAAGGTATAGATATGTTAGGAGGCCTACACTGTGAATATTACATTTTTAACGACATCTTCCTTGTTTGTCCTTGTAGAGATCTTGAATGTTATAAATTGAATATCAAGCTAGATATATATATATATATATATATATATATATATATATATATATATAAGAATAAAATGACCTCAAATTTAACATTTTCAATTAGTTTTGTACTTCATTCAACATGGTTCTCTATGAGGAGACTTAAGTCCCTTATAAAAAATTTAATGATTCGGCTCAAATTCTGAGGCCTGTATCATTTTTATGTATGACATCAACGATGGACGGACAGAATGTCAAAAATCATTTTTTCGGTTTCCCAAGACCACAAAACATGAAAATCAGTAAAAAACAAAAGTCGAAACATTTCTCCTTCTCTAATCTATTGCTCACTTATTTCTTTCATTCGCCATCCTCAAGCAATTTCCACTGCCAATATAGGCTAATGAGCAATAAAATCACTCGTATATACAAGTTCTAACATGTCAGGGTATCTGATGATTACATTTGTACATTTCTTCAGTGCTATCATACAATATGAATGAGTTTGGCAATCAGAGCTGAATCTACTTGTATCTTTCATTTAGTTTTGAATTCGATCCCTCTCTTTCATCTTTCCTATCTAGTCTCTCTTGACCAACTCTTGTTCTCTTGCGATTCTAACGCTATGGAAGTATTCGAGGGATAAGAGTATTTAATTTATGTTAAATTCTTCCATTTTTTATAAGGCCATTATGACCTTACAAGTTTTTAGCTTTCAAATATATATATATATATATATATATATATATATATATTATAACCTTTATTATTTATTTTTAATTAATTACTTTGATTAAAACACAACTACGTTATCATATTTAAAATTATTTATTCTTTAAAATACAATTTGCACCTAAAGTTGGGTGCCAATATATAACAGTTGAATTAATTAAATCTTCAAATTATTTGATGCACATATGAGTATTCAAATTTATTCATCTTATCACTAAATCTCATCCATTCAACTTAAACTAGACATAAACATTTATAACACAATGAAATACTTAATTCTAGAACATAGCAATTTTATTATTATTATTAGGTGCATCAAAATCGTATCATTAATTGTAATTTTAATTTAGTCTTTATATTTTAATATCTCAATTGTTTTATTGATTTGTTGGGCGCCAGGTATAATTTACCAATTATATAATGAAGTTACTTTGATTGCTCTTTGAAAATTTAAGTTTAAATGGCTCTCGGCCTAGCTCAGATTTTATTTAAAGTGGGGCGTGGTTTCTTTGGTAACCTGAAGTAAAAACTACAATAACTAATCAGATAACTTATCGTGGTTCAGTAGCATGGAATGATGTCTTCTTGGAGTTTTACAGGTGAGATGATCCCTCGAACTTATGGCAGATATCACAAGAAACTTAATCCAATTTATAGGCACTTTGACGATCTCGAAGCTTGAACTACCTCACTCTGTTGCTTGAATTCTTGGTCAATTAATCAAAACTCTTCTTTAACTTTACGATGATTTTAATATAATTCGATGACTTAAAACTTTTCTTCAACTTTACGACGATTTGGCGAACTTCGCCCTGTTCCTAGTTCCTCTCCCTTGCGACGCTCGTTCTTCCCTGCTTTTTCTGATTTTTGAATTCTTACGCAGAGTTTTCCCGTTTTACCCCTTCTTCGCTTATTTCTGGATGACGCTTCTTTTTGGTTGGTTGGATTTGATTTTTCAAACTCTAACCGTCTTTCAAAGTTCGTTAAATCTTGTTTCTTAGCTGAGTTCAACGTACCTCTGCCTAGTTTTTTGTCTCTTTTTCTTTTGTTAACTTGGGCGTACACAAACTTTCTAATTTCCCATGTTGTCACATTACATAACTCAACTCTTCCTATTTAATTTGTCACGCTGCCCTCGCCCTTTCAATAATTTTGTAGTTTCGAAGTATTGTTTCCTTAGAAATCCTTTAACAAAATTTATTATGTGTTGGAGTGACGTTTATGTTTGACATTTATTTCTAACTGACAAGGTTTAAACATTTTGAATTGGACAAAGCTTTTACTTAGGGCTTCTCAACGTTACATAAGTCCCAAGAAATTTTATGTTAATTGCATAATTAATGATAAAATTTGCTTTTGATACACCTTTACACTAAACTTATTTTAATAATACACATATACATATCGTAACATGGACTATGACCTACTCTTACTCTCATTTAAAAACCCATTAGAATTACTGTCCCTTTAAATGACTTTATGACCTACTCTTACTCTCATTTAAAAACCCACTAGAATTACTGTCCCTTTAAATGACTTTATGACCTAAACTGCGGTCAACCTTTTTTCTTAACAATGGCATTGTCTAGAATCCCACGTCAACAAACCCTTCTTGTAAACCCCAATTAATATTGTTCCCTTGACCCTCTTCAACTGTAGGACATGTGTTTGTTTACATTTTATTTTACAGTTAAATTCATTTATTTTTGTTTACTTAACTCTCTAATTAATTATGAAACCTTTTTAATAATCTACAATTAAATATACCTCGGATGTGAGTTTTATTATTTTTAATACTAGCTAACTTATAAGTAGTTTTTCCTATCTTAGAGATTACGGTGTATGGTCCTTCATATAGTTCACAGAACTTGTGATATCGTTTTTCAATTGTGCTTGACGGAATACAAGCTCTTACTAGTACTAAATCATTTATCTGATATTCGGTTGGTGGATGCAGTTCATTGAACTTCTTAGCGAATTTTTCCCTTTTATTTTTAATTCGTAAGTATATTTCTCCGTGGTCAATGTCGTTTGTTTCTGTGTTGCCTGGATTAATTAAATATTTTTTCCAAATTCGTGTCGGACGTGTATTAAATTGTACTTCTAATGGTGTTGACTCAATTGTATCATGGTATGATTCGTTCATGAAACTTTCCACAGTTTCAAGTAGCCTTCCCCATTCTTGGTGATTGTCAGGTAACAGGATCCTGAAAAGTTGACCTAGATTTCGCATTACTCTCTCCGCCAAGTTGCTTTGTGGATTTCGTATTGCAACGGTTCTTTGTCTAATTCCCAGTTCTTGTAACCCTTCTGTCCATTTTTTGGATGTAAATTGTGTACCATTATCCGAAAGTATGTATTTTGGTAATTGGACTTCTTTAATGTATTTCCTGATTTGATTTAATGTTGTTACGGTTGTTGTGTTTTTTACCTTATACAATTTTGTGTATTTAGAAAATGCGTCAATCACTACTAAGATGTACCTTGACCCGTAGACTGACCGAGGCAATGGTCCGTAATAGTCTACACACACTAGTTCACCCTTACCTTTTGGTATAATAGGCGTAAGTTCTGCGTTTCTACCTTTGTTGTCATGTTTACATTTTTGACATCGTAAACATTTAATTATTATATCCCTGACCTTTTTAGCGACTTTGTCTCCCGTGAAATCTTCCTTAAAATTATGGTAACATTTGCTTATTCCTATATGTCCGCAAATTTCATGAATTTCCTTAATTAATACTTCAATGAATTTTTCTGGAATCATTAATTTCCACATTCCTCTTTCCTTGCGAAATAATTTTTTTTCAAACAATTTATAACATTCTAAAATTTTTGGATCATTTTCTTCTAATTTACCTACTATATTCCTAAATTTTGTATCCTTCTTCTGTAAAACTTCTATATTTTGTAACTGTTCGCCCACTTCTGGATTAAACTTCTGTAACACTAATTGGATTTGTACAAGTCGGTCCTCCCCATTTTCTTGTGAACATTCTCCATCCTCTGGGAATCTGCTCAATGTATCTGCAACAATATTTTCTTTTCCCTTGCAGTGTCGAATTTGGATGTTATACTCCTGAATTAATAAGATCCACCTCGTCATTCTAGCGTTAAGTAGTTTGCATTGGTTAATGAAAGTGATCGCCTTATTGTCAGTTATAACGGTTATTTTTCTCCCTAATAAATAATTCCTAAATTTCCTTAATCCTAATACTACACTATACAATTCTTTTTCGGCAGTGCTATAAAATCTCTCAGCCCCTTTAAATGTTCTGCTTGTAAATCCTACTACAGCAATGTTATTCTGGTCATCGAGTTGGTACAGTTGTGCTCCTGACGCAATATCGGACGCATCTGTCTGTAAGTAAAACATCTTTTCCATATTTGGGTGCTTTAACGTTACAGCCTCAATAAATTCCTCCTTTACAGCTAAAAAACTCTGGTTAATACTATTTGTCCATTTAAATTTTGTTCCTTTCTTCAGTAGTCCTTGTAATGGAGCTGTTGTTTGTGCGTAATTTTTTGAAAACCGGTGGTAGAAATTTGTTAATCCTAAAAAGCTTTTTAATTGTTTTGGTGTCTTAGGACGCGGAAAATTTTGAATTGCCATCATTTTTTGCTCTTGCGGTTTGATACCATCTGTGGTGATAACAAAACCTAGATAATCTATTTCTTTCCTGCAGAACATAGATTTCTCAAAATTTACTGTTAAGTTGGCGTCTTGAAATACCTTTAATATTTTTTCTAATTGGTCCACATGATCTTCCCAGTTTTGCGAAATACATAAACAGTCGTCCACATACATAATTAAATTCCTTTTAACTTCTTCCGTCAGAATTGAGTCCAAACCTCGCGTTAAACTTGCTAAGCTTGTGCTCAACCCAAACGGAACGGTTTTGTACCTGTAGCACAATCCTTTGTACAGAAATGCCGTGAAATCCTTGCAATCTTCGTGCAACGGGATTTGCCAAAAACTGCTAGTTAGGTCTAAACTACTCATCCAACTGATCTTCTTACCGATTGTCAATAACTCTTGGATTGGTCGAATCCCTTCGTAATCCGGTATGGTTCTCGCATTTATAGTCCTGGCGTCTAAACAGATCCTTACGCTCCCATCTTTCTTACATACAGGTACTATAGGATTAATGTATGCGCTGTTTGCTCTCTCGATGATCCCATAACTTAGCATTCTCTGAATCTCTGCATCAACGGCTTCTCTAAACTTAGTTGCTACTGGCCAACTCCTCTGACAGTATGGTGTTCTATCAGTTACTTGAAATTTATGGTAATAAGTTGAAATTAATCCTGGTTTTTTGCTGAAAACTGTTTTATATTTATTAAATATGCTGTATAACCGCTGCCTATTCTCAAGTGGTACATGTTCCAAATTGCTTATTTTTTTTATATCAAATTCATATTTATCCTCTTCAATTTGTAGGCAATTATTCAAACTTTCAATATTAACTTCTGACGAATCCTCGAATTTAATTTCCTTTCTACCAACTCCATAGTTTAATTTATTTCCTATTTCTAACTTATTATTAATAAAATTGACGATTGCATGATTTCTTGATAAAAACTCTAACCCAAGTATACAATCTCGAATTAGTTCTGGTACTATTATAAAATGCACGGCGATTAATTCTGTTCCTAACTTAACTTTAATGAAAATTTGTTTTTTAACACTTTTGGAACGCAGACCTAATGCTCCAATAACTTTTACTCCTGCTACCGGTAATTCTTCAAAAACTCCTAAATTTAATTTATTTGTGTTGTAGAAAGATTCAGATATCGAATTTACCTCACAACCTGTATCGATTAACGCTCTGACCTGTACACACTCATTAAAAACTAACTTAATTTCTGGACATTTATTAATGTCATTAATTATATCGCTTGTGTCGTGATTGTCCTCTAAATAATCTTTTAAATCGGTGAATAAGGTATTTATGGTTGCCTTGTTCTTATCCGCTAGGTCTACATTCCATTCCAACTTTCACTTTTGCCCTCTTCCGTCCCTGTCTGCAGGTTGTCGACCTTCCCAACGGTTCCCTGGTCCATTTTTTATGTCGGCACGCACATCTGGTTTTCTGTAAACATCCCTATTCTGACGTAACGGTAAATGTCTACTGTTGTACCCATTCATTTGTCCCCAAGGCCTGTTTACAACTTCTCCCTCTCTCTCGTCGCGTGGATAGGATGCCTTATAATTACCATTTCTTTCTTCGTAACTATTAATGTGTCGTACATCTGCCTGTCGGAATTCCATCAATAGTTTTACAAATTCCTGCTTTGTTTTCACACCCCTGGTGATAACAGCAATTAGTGTAGTTGGGTGAAAGTGCTTAGCGATTTTTTGGACTAACTGGGCTTCTAAAATCGGCGGTTCTAACTCTGAACATTCCAACATCATGTTCTCCACATATGTGATAGCTTCATCCCCAATTTTTCCTTTAAACTTTCCGAATTCCAACCTGTCTCGGATGTTTGCTTGTATCATTTCGTTAAAATATTTATCCATAAATATTTTTTCAAAATCTTCGAAGTTTTTAACTTCCCTACGGTGTAGAAACCACCATACACATGCTTCATCTTTTAAATATCTATCTAACCAATACATGTTCCCTTGATGTGTGTAACTAACGCTAACTTCTTTTATGATCCTTAAAAATTGCATTGGGAATCTTTCTTTTCCTGTAAAACTAATATCCCTTATCTCTGGTTCCCTTATTATGATACCATCCCTTGTTTTTAAATTACTTAATCTTTCATCTACTTCTGTCACTTTATTTTTCATTTCGTCCGTTTGTTTCTGATATTGGTTAATTTTTTGTGAATTTTCTTGGCATTGTGATTCGATTTCTAGAATTTTATTATTAGATCTAGCTTGACTTTCCTTTACCTTATCAATCTGAGCGTCTACGTTAATTTGATTTTCAGTTAAATTTTTGTTTACGGTGATTTCGATTTCTTTAATGCTCTCTTGCACATCCTTTTCTACTTCCACGACTTTACTTGCAATTTCTTTTAAATTTTCTCTTAAATCTTCGCACTTATTACCTAATTTATCGGTGAAATTTTCTTCAATTTTATTTAATTTATCATTCATTTCCGTCCTAATTGTCTCGGCTGTGGTATCCGATCTTAATTTAATTTCTTCGAGCTTGTTCTCGAATCTCTCCGCAAATTCATTAAATTTTCGGTCCATTGTCTCCGCATTTTGACTAACATTGCCACTAAGTTCTTCTAATTTTTTATTATTTTCCTCGAGCTTTTTATTTTGTTCTGCGAATTTTTTATCGAGCCTTGCTTTTAGAATTTCCGCATTTTTATTAATTTCTTCGAAATTCTTTTTATTAAGGGCTTCCGCATTTTTACTACTTTCTTCAAATTTTTTATCGATGCTTGTTTTTAGGATTTCCGCATTTTTATTACTTTCATCAAATTTTTTATTAAGGATTTCGATTAATTCGTTTAATCCTACCGTTGGGGTCCCATACACCTTTAAATTTTCACTCTCCCCTGAATTATTACCCTCATTAGTATTACTTTCACTATTATTAATCCCTATAGCTCTATCCATTTCTGATTCTATCCCCATTTGATTATTAATCTCCTCATCAAACCCCATTGTTATTTGGTTATTTGCCATCTTTTTATAATTTTTTATCCTATTACTACGTCTTAACATTAAATTAATTATATCTAATAGTCTTTCTGTCTCTTATCTTATAATGCTACCTTCAGGTTACACCACGTGAACTAAATTTTAATTTTAATTAAACCACGAGTTGGACGCCAATTATAACCTTTATTATTTATTTTTAATTAATTACTTTGATTAAAACACAACTACGTTATCATATTTAAAATTATTTATTCTTTAAAATACAATTTGCACCTAAAGTTGGGTGCCAATATATAACAGTTGAATTAATTAAATCTTCAAATTATTTGATGCACATATGAGTATTCAAATTTATTCATCTTATCACTAAATCTCATCCATTCAACTTAAACTAGACATAAACATTTATAACACAATGAAATACTTAATTCTAGAACATAGCAATTTTATTATTATTATTAGGTGCATCAAAATCGTATCATTAATTGTAATTTTAATTTAGTCTTTATATTTTAATATCTCAATTGTTTTATTGATTTGTTGGGCGCCAGGTATAATTTACCAATTATATAATGAAGTTACTTTGATTGCTCTTTGAAAATTTAAGTTTAAATGGCTCTCGGCCTAGCTCAGATTTTATTTAAAGTGGGGCGTGGTTTCTTTGGTAACCTGAAGTAAAAACTACAATAACTAATCAGATAACTTATCGTGGTTCAGTAGCATGGAATGATGTCTTCTTGGAGTTTTACAGGTGAGATGATCCCTCGAACTTATGGCAGATATCACAAGAAACTTAATCCAATTTATAGGCACTTTGACGATCTCGAAGCTTGAACTACCTCACTCTGTTGCTTGAATTCTTGGTCAATTAATCAAAACTCTTCTTTAACTTTACGATGATTTTAATATAATTCGATGACTTAAAACTTTTCTTCAACTTTACGACGATTTGGCGAACTTCGCCCTGTTCCTAGTTCCTCTCCCTTGCGACGCTCGTTCTTCCCTGCTTTTTCTGATTTTTGAATTCTTACGCAGAGTTTTCCCGTTTTACCCCTTCTTCGCTTATTTCTGGATGACGCTTCTTTTTGGTTGGTTGGATTTGATTTTTCAAACTCTAACCGTCTTTCAAAGTTCGTTAAATCTTGTTTCTTAGCTGAGTTCAACGTACCTCTGCCTAGTTTTTTGTCTCTTTTTCTTTTGTTAACTTGGGCGTACACAAACTTTCTAATTTCCCATGTTGTCACATTACATAACTCAACTCTTCCTATTTAATTTGTCACGCTGCCCTCGCCCTTTCAATAATTTTGTAGTTTCGAAGTATTGTTTCCTTAGAAATCCTTTAACAAAATTTATTATGTGTTGGAGTGACGTTTATGTTTGACATTTATTTCTAACTGACAAGGTTTAAACATTTTGAATTGGACAAAGCTTTTACTTAGGGCTTCTCAACGTTACAATATATATATATATATATATATATATATAATATATTGGTACATTATTAAATTTATATTGATTTACATTAACAAACACATTTTTCAAAATCACTGCTTACTAATAAATCAAATTTCAAATCAGATTTCCCATAAATTACCAACATAATTGATGCAATGAACTGAATGACAAGACCTAATCAACTGTATTGACATCTATATTCAGTTATTGTTGACTCATATCGATTAGTGTTCGTACAAAAATTCGACCTATCGAAAGCTAATCAACAGATTTGATATACATAAAATAATTGCTTGAGTGGATTTTTTAATTGCTTGAGTTTAGTGTGTTCCTGTTTTAAGTGGATTATTTAACATTTGAAGTGTTTTTGTTTATAAATTTCTTATTTATTTCGTTACTATACTGATCGTTAAGGATTTTTCAAAATATTGTTTTTGTTTTTATAATCAAATTACTTTTTTTAATTAAATTTTATTTAACCAGCAATCAAGGAATATTTTATTTCAGTCCTGAACTTTTTTACTTAATTTTGGTAAACAGATTTGTGTAATTAAATTCACTGAAATTTGATCCAAATAGGTAGAGATGATTTTGTAATAATATACACATATTTCAGTCTAACTAACTATTTTGCTGAAATATCAAAAACAATATTTGTTTCAGTTCTTAACAGTTACATTAGCAAAATTTTATCAAACCAATAAAGACCATTTCGATAAAATCAAAATGTATTTTTTTTCCTTGTTAGCTACACTCAAATTTTTGTTATATATAAAAACAAACAAAGATTTCTCTAGATATAACCAAAATGTGCCTACATATCAAATTCGATCTTTAAAGCCTGCATTCCAACTCTGGCCTAGGATATATATTTTGAAAGCAGTACTTCTCGTTCCCACGTCCATTTCGAGGTTTAAATCACATACCCCACGTCTGTCTATTGACTATAGATTACCTAGCTTTAAATAATAATCTAATTACTAACACGTTGCCAAATTTAAATCGATTACTAAATAATCACTCACACAAATATATCACTAACACAACGGTTGAAGTTTGCTATCTAAAATCTAATACTTAAATAATAATATACAGTAAGAATAAAAAACACTACTTACTTTACGTTTAGTTTGTAAAAACTTATTTAAAAAACTATAAAAGTCACTTTTAAACGGTTCTTATCGACATGCTCGTTAATCGATACTGGTTTACGAATATATCATTTCCTATTACTTTACTTATCTAAGGTGGACTGTGTCCTTCAGTTAGTGTATCGTACAACATGTTTGAATGGAATACAAGTTGATCATATAATAAATGCAATAAACATATCGTATGACCGCAATCACGATATGTGAAGTTGATAAGGAGAGATACATCACATATCTAACTAATAATGTTACTGAACCGTGAGCTAAAGAAGTGTTTAAAATAGTATATTTCATCACTAGGACCAAAAGTGATTTTCGATACAAGCTCAAGTTTAACAATGAAAATGAACGAGGATCGAAAATCTTCTTTCGATCCTAGTGATAGACTATATTTTTTATATATTTCGTTATACTGCAAACAATATAAGAAAACAATTTCACAAAAACTAACATGTTATAACCTATTCACCATTACACTAAGTTTGGACAAGTTACACAAGTTTGCAGCTATTACAGCTATTTCGTTTGTGTTAGTGGTGCTTATTAATAAAATCGATGGAACAGCTGATTTATCTGTTATTTACAATCGAAAGTATCGGTTGTTTTTATACATTCTTTACAATCGTTAATTAATTCGTATAAGGGAAGTAACAGCTAATGACCTTGAACTCAGGTGATGACCTTGATCTCAGCTGATGTTTTTAAGTTATAGGACTAAAAATAATAACTTTAGCATCTCAATTCATGTATTGAAAACAGCTGTTTGAAGCAATATGACTAAAAAGTATTTATTAATTTATATAAGAACTTAATCTGGCTTCTCTTCTGTTATTGACACTTCCTCAACATATTTAATTCTGTTTGATCAAAATGAAATTTTTAATGACTGCGTCAAAGTTAAGTTTTGTTTTTCGTCAAACATTTTCTTTGCATAGATTTAAGTGTATTACCAAACAATTAATGTCATTATGTTACTAAAATTTTAACGAAATCGGTATAATAGATTTTGAGACATTTAATTTATCACTGCTGTATGGTAATTTTATCAGTTTGCCAATAACTTATGAATCAGTTTTTTTTTTGTATGTAGGTAGAACCAAGGATACTTATAATTTTACACGATTGTCTGTCTGTAAGTCACAACTAATCTACAAAGACAAGACGATTAATGTAATATATTTCAAAATATGCATTTATATTCTCTGTATTTATTGTCCTACATATAGAAATGGTAACTACCTTGGGATAGTTAAGGGGGGAAAACTATCGAGTTGAAACTTTTTTTAAATGTTATGTGTACGGTATCAAAATAGACTTCAATATTTTATGATATGTATGTTTATTGGACAGAAAATTAATATGTTGGCTCTAGGCCAGATTTAAAGTGTCAGTTATAGTTTTTGTATGACGTATGTAACTAAATTTTAATATATAATAAGAAATGAGTATCGTATAAGTTTTTTGTGAGATGTGAGACAAGCACATCAATATTCATTAAACGATATATTCCAATTTCATTCATTTGTATTATTAGGGTCCGTAAGTAAAGTTTTTATAATTACACGTGTCTGTTGTCTGTCTGTACAATATAAACTGCCGTTAAAAACACACGTTGTAGTCACGTAGTTTTAACGTTAGAATTTTTTTTAATAGATAATTAAAAAAAAAAAGTTTCTTGGATACTTAGAGGCTATTTTTGAGAAACATTTAATTAAATTTCTGAAAAGTCCATTTGCAGGAAGCGTCAGTTTTGCAGTTTTTTCTTGGGCAGCTACCCGCAATATTTGAGTTATCAAAACATGAAAAACACGTACCACAATAAAATCAAAAATATGGCTACTTACCAAATCTTTTGTTCTATTTAGGCCTACATACAACATACAACAGAGATTATTAAAAAACACTTTTTTTAACTCAGAAAAAATTTTGTTTTAAACTTCAAAACGGTTGTTTCCTCAAAACCCGAATATATTTTATTGTCAAATCACATAAATTTCCCTACTAGGCCTGTGTAAGAAGGTAAAAGTGTATTTATGTAATACGATGTACGCCGAAGTATAATTTGATGAAGCTAACTGATTTTGATACTTCCATTTTGGTACTGATATGTAAAGGTGAATCTCTTTTTCAACATTAGTTCAAACAATCATAAAACTTCCCTGACAACAGCGATTGTTTTAAGAAAAATTGTGAAGGTAAAGAAGTTTACAACAGACTCTCCAAAGACCAAATAAGTTATTTACAGAAGAGAAGTCAAATTACTGTCGTAAGAAGATAGGCGAAATTGTGCAACACAGGCCACAATAGGCTGTAACTTACAAAAAAAACTTACAACTTTTCAAAATTTTTGTTCATTGTTTTAGAAGTTTTAAAAATCTATTTTGTATTGAAGACCTCTCCTCTTTATTTTATAAACCATTCTCTAGTTATAAATACCCCCTTCACATCAGAACCAGGATAGTTATTGCACAACTTACATCCCCGGCGTATTTTCATTCTTCAATCATTTATTTTCCTAAGTGAAAAGTTTCTCGACTCTTTTCATACTTGATAAATCCATCTCGAAAATAAACAGAAATAATATTAAAGTAGGGTTATCAATCTTAACCTCATCACAAGCTTGGCCATGCATTTCTCTCCATTTTGCCCATCTTATTAAGTTTCCTTTTAGGTCTTTGCGGCTAACCAAACGAATCTTCCATAAAAATTTACATTAATTAATGTGAATATCTGTATTTATTTTTTAAGAATGATTTTTGTTGCTAAATTGTCATACACGGCATAAACATACAATTTAAAAAATAATATCATTCTAGTTTTTAAGATTAAAAACTTCTCGTTATCATCACTAAAAAAAAAATAATAAAACTAATATTTTTGCAACTGGTAATAATTCGATTTTGACTAGGTGTATAATAAAATATGTACATTATTGTTGTATAGTTTTATACAATAACAAAATGGAGAGTATAACCAACAAAACAACCTCTATAGTAGTTCGTTTAATGCTGCTTAAACTAACATGAAGTGAGTCAATAAATGACTAACCTCTAATTTTAAATTGATTTTCGAAATAATTACAGATAATAATGTGAAAACAAATTTGACTCAAATGTCCGTATACAATTTTTAGGAAAATCGCTACAGGAAAACAACATAACATTTCTACAATGTCCAAAAAACCAATTACATTTAGAGATTTTCGTAATTCACCTGGTTTGCGTAATGGGCTGGGTATGTACCATGATGACGGCTACCAACTTGTTTTCAATGTTTCAACCAATTAGTCATCATTATAAAATACAATACAGAATAGTTTCATAAAAAGAATTTCCCTTCTTTTCGATAGCTGTTACAGCACGAATAATCTGTTGCCAACATCTAAAAAAAAAAAAAAAAATTATATACACAATTGTTATAGGAAATTATTCCAAATAAACTTACAGCTTTCCCGTAAACTCAATTCATTGTTTCAGGGAGTTAAAACCTCTTTTCTAGTGAAGAACGTTCCTCTTCATTTTATATAATTCCACCAATTCACTCGCATTAAACTCCCCAACAGAACCAAAATAAATATAGTGTAACTTCATTCTTCAAGTGATGGAGCATTTTCTTACCTAAATAAATTATTTTCCTAAGTGAAAGGCTTTTGGATTCTATTTAAACTTGATAAATCTTTCTTTAAAATGAACAAAAATATTATTAAAGTATGGTTATCAATCTTAAGGAATAGTACATTTCATTGTAAGTCAGGGTTTAAATTTATAATTTTTAAAATAGCTTTGCTGTTTGCCATCGTAAAAGTCTAGTCCTCTTAATTGTTTTGTCATTTACTCCAAATTTCATGTTACTGACATTTTTGTGACCGTTACTGTCCTTACTTATTGATACGTAAAATATTGACGAAAACGAGGACTGACGGACGGCATGTCGAAAACATTTTTTCAGTTTCCTTAAGCCATGAAAGATGAAGTTTTTGAACCAGAAAACGTAGATAGAAAACGCTAGCGATTTCCAATCTTAGCCAATACTTAAACTGGGTAAGTAAAAGTCGTCACGTGCAATCTAACAGTTTCAGCTACAGAGAAAGATACATTGTTTTATAAATCTTCTGCTCCATTTAGTTCCTCATTTATGAAAAATCTTTTTGTTTTTTCAGTTTCTAATTTGTTTTCCATTTTTAGCAAAACAATAATTATTATAAACACACAACAGTATTGATTTGTTAAAGAGGCGAGTTTCCCCTCTTTATAGAGATTACTACTACAGCATGACAGTGCAGTCATAGGGTGCAACAACCCCCATGTGAGTTTACCGTCCATAGTGCATCCACTCTTACTTTAATATACAATATTGATTTTTCTCCTTGTCCCTCAGGATCTTTCCCTGTAATTCACGTAATTATACATTAAGACAGATTATTAACTTTTCATTCAAACAAGCTGTGGTAATACAGATTCTTGGGCCCCCTTTAAATAAACAGTGGTTTACAGAGGTGAACAATTACAGGATATGATACAGTAGAAATTAATTGCACAGAAAACACTAATTTACAGTTAAGTAAAATTTGTACAAACATTGCCCAAAGTCAAATAAAAATTAACCAAAAGTATACATTATCAAAATTGTCAGTTCAAAAGTTGTCAATAAAAAAATTAAATTTTACTATGTTAAAAATATATATGTATTTAAATAAGGTCTAAACTATTTTTCCCTGAGACATTAACGCGTTCTCTTTGAAAATCGGTTTTTAATTAAAATCAGGTTTATATGGAAGTGAAGGTTCGTTTTTATTTTCTATCTATTATTAATCCTTGATTTTTTTTTTTTTTTTTTTTTTTTTTTTTTTTACCAACGTTTTCCAATACAGGTTTGGGATATTAATTTTAATATTTCGCTATAATTTGAAAGAAATATGTTAATTTTATTTTTATATTTCACAATAACTCACCAGTTAGCATTTTTGGTGACCAATAAGTGTTCTTTGAATCTTTCAAGGTTATACTTAAGGCAAAATATTGGAGTTATTTGGTTTTGAGAAAATTGTAATTTGTTTTTTTTTGTCTTGTTGCAGTTACAGTATTATAAGTTTAAAAAAAATAAAATAAAAAATATAAAATAATAAAAAAAATAATAATAATAAAAAATAAAATACAACAACAACAAACACTTACCAATACCCAAAATAATCCCACTTACTAAATTTTATTAATGTCTAACAACACATTAGTTATTTATAACAATAAAATAATCAACACTCAGAAACACATCCCAAAATCACCTTTTGTACTCAATTCACCTACAAATGGATATTATTTTCGTATTATTTTTCAAAACTATAATTATTATTCTACTTCCTTGTCCATTATGTCTATACTTATTTATTTAGGAAAAGATTATAAATTCGAAATATTTAGCAGTGGTTCGAATCTACAATATTTTATTTCATAATTTTTATTGTTAAAAATCCTCTCTCCCAAACTAATTGTGCTACATTTTTACTAATCGATTTCAAAGAAAGACATAGTAAAGTGTTCTTTTAAGTGATGCGATTAAAATTTACTATATCCCTACAAAAATATTTCAAAAAATGTTAGTGTGTTCAAATACAATTCTTTCCTAGTATGTGTATTTTTTATCAGAGAAAAAAGAAATAATAAAATTTTTGATAAAAAAAAATAATAATAATAACCTAAGAATATTTGTTTATACACCAACTTAAAAACTCATTTCTTTCCCCTACAAACCATAAATTTGCACTTTCCTACTTTAATAACGGTCTGAAACCCTTATCAGCTTTTATTATTGTGTCATTTAAATTTTGTGACAACTTGTACAACATTAGCATTCAGCAATCATACCTCAGTAGAAGCACTTCAATCAAAATACAACTTCTGGCTTGAAATATCATCGCTAATGTTTTTTCTCATTTCTTGTTGGAAACAATATTGAAGTATTTTGGGCGAGGGAAAGTATCAACCACTTGAATTGTAATACAATAGAGCGAAAAAATATAAAGAGCAAGATAATAAATGACTGTTTTTTTTTATTTATTGACGCGTAGTACTATCTGTTATCCATTGCCACTTAACCTATATATTGTTTTAAAGTTTTAATAATAATTTATATTTATCTCCATATTATGAATAAACAATAATCATTGTTCTGTTGGTTAAAACACGTAAGTAATATCAATAGAATGAAAATAAACAAATTTTGTTTGTTTGCGGATATAAACAATATCATACTTACACATACGTAGATCTGCGAACGGTTTGTACATAAACGTCTCGTATAATTTATTATTTTGAGAGTGTACGGACATGTGCGGACTTACAAGTCTCAATGAGGTATAGGTTAAGCAAAGTGCCTTTGAGCCTACATTATTTCGGAAGCGGCAGCAATGTGAGACACTATTTATCCCAACCCAAAGTGGTACAGCATATTCCGAGGTTTACGTGAGTAAAGGAAATTTTTACTATAATATGGGGACTCTGGATACAAGACTACTTTCAGTTTTATTTAGCCTTATCTAAAGACTCTGCTTGTATGAACTGTTTATTTCCCTAACTACTTGTGATTTTAATGCATAATAAAAAACCGTTAAATAAAGGCTAGCCTATGTAACTTGTAAAAGACAAACCGGGAAGTGACAAAAAAATGTTTGTAGATAAAACTGTTTCACCTAGCCTCGTGGAAACCACTTCCCAATCTTTGCAGCATGATCTAGAGACTATTGAAGGAGCGACTACTGTTGGAGCTAGCGAGTGGACTAGGAAAACTTTAAAGAGGACTAAATCTACTGAACTATACTTAAGTGGCTTAGTTGCCTGTGGTTGCCGTAGCAAGAGCAATTTAACCAACTTATCTACGTGAATTTACTTCTAAAACCAAAGTGTA
Organism: Aphrophora alni; assembly: GCA_963513935.1. Classification (NCBI taxonomy): domain Eukaryota; kingdom Metazoa; phylum Arthropoda; class Insecta; order Hemiptera; family Aphrophoridae; genus Aphrophora; species Aphrophora alni. Next base: position 13,635,632 of record OY740778.1, read on the forward strand.
GAATTGTTAGCATGCAATGTAAATCAATATGGTTTACTAGCAGCAAAAGTAATAAAACATACATGGGTTAGAACCAAATGATTGTAATTTAATTAATTATTATTTATCAGTTGTCTCTACTATTTTTTATTTATTGTTGTTTAAAACGCAAAATAACTATAACTAATCGTAATCTTATAAAAATATAAGATGTAATAAAGGCCACTAGTCTTCACATACAGTAATTACATTGTTGGTCAAGAGAGATCTCATAGGAAAGACGAAAGAGAGGAATTTAACCCAAGACTACATTAAAAAGATATAGATCCAGCTATACTCCCTCGGGATTGAAAACCTCTACACATTATAGTGCCACTGCAGGTCATTATACTTAAGATTACATAGAGCTAACTTTAAACAAATTTCACATTAAATGAACGACGTTTTCAAACAATATTCATGTAATTGAGAAATCAACAACCATGCCTTTAAACAATAAATTATTTTTTGAAGATTTTTTGTGAAAACTATTTACAAATTACTTCAAAACATAGCTTTGTTTTAACTATGGCAATGCTAATTAGCTCATGAAACTGTAAATAAGATCAGTTGTATTCCGTGCTAAATTTATGGTAATTACAGATGAGATTTGTAATTTCCTACAAAGTTGTATATAAAATTTCAACAAAATATGAACATGTAATAATAGATAAATAAAATAAACTTACTTAAACTCACTGTCTCCCTCAACTCAGTTCTTGATATTTAAACTAATTCTGAAGGTTCATTTGCTGAACGAACAGCTAGAGGATGTATGTATAACTTTACATATATTATGGGCTATTCATTGGTGGAACTTGGTGTGTAATGTGGTGTTTCGTTTATAATTAATGTAGTGTTTCGTTCTTTTGTATTTAAAGTGTATTTTTCTACAGTTTTAGTATTGATTGATAGTCTCGTTATTTGTTTTAGTATATAATTGATAATTATTTTTTCTCATAATTATATCACTTAGTTTTTTTTTAATTATTAATTTGAGAGCTATAAATTTATTTCTATTATTTGATGAGTTGAATGGAAGCATCGACTGCGCCCAAACAAAGATTCCAGTTAACTTTCAAATTGTCTCTTTTAATTGACAAAAACAGGAGCTGAAATATGGATAAACAATTATTTATAATAATTATCTATTGTGTATTATTCAAATATTCAGTTTATGTGATATCATGTATAATAAATCATTTTGTCAAATTCATTTCTCAATATTATATATTTTGTATTTTATACATAATAATCTATATATTTAAAAACAAACTATTTTTTACTTTATAATTATATAATATCATTAAAATATGTATAACTTGTATATTAAATTTCTATTTCTTAAGCAGGATACTGTAGCATTTTTCATTTATTATTCTATAAGAATTATGATTTGATCCTTATTTTTTTTATATAAATATAGAAATTTTATTAATTTTTCATATTTTTGCACCTGTATGCATCATTTATTTTAAGAGTAACAATTAATTATTATAAATTATTAAATGACTTATAACAATATTGATTGATATTATATATGTATTCGTCTTTGCATACACTTCTATACTTTTCTGTCTACATGTTTCGTTACAACAATGTCACCATCATCAAGACGTAGTCATGATATTATTCATATAGTTGTTTCACCACTATTTATGATTAAACACACAAAAAATATTAAAATAAACAAAAAACACATGGGAATATAAATTACACCCTCAACAGATCAGTTTATTTAAAATAATTTTGGCATCATGCATACAGACTTACTACTTAACTGAAGTTAGAGATGGCACTGTGGGGCTACATATATTAAAAACAATAGTATATCATTCAATAAAATGCTGATAAAAGTGTTATATACAAACAATGTTTGAACGATTGTTAATTCAAGATTCCTAAGGACAAACATTGCAATTCATACAGGTTCTTCATTTCTTGTCATGAGAGAGATCGAAAAAGCTTCAGTTCTATGGAAGTACCACAAATATGTAAAAAAAATTAATCGTTTTTTTAACACATTTATAAGTTTCATATTATTTTATTTTTATAAAGGAATAAAGCTTTGTTAACCAATACACAATTTGATGACTTTACACAATAATTAGTAAATGTTTCCTTCAAAATCACATTTTTATGTTATTATTAATAGTAACTTATATAATATAGAAACTATATTCCTCTGTGTTAGTTGAAAGTAAGTTTCACAAATATAAATATAAGTTAGAAATATCCCTTCTCACTTCCTTTAGAAATTCAAAAGTTTCGGCATCTCTTGACGTCACCTTCTAAAGAAGCCGCCCTCCAAGTTTTTAAACTTTAACTTGAGAATAAATAAGGTAAATATATCGTAAGCTACTTTTAACTAAGTTTTTTAAAACTCACAATTTACTCTGAGAATACTTCCTGTAGAGGAAAAGTTTACAATCTTTTTGTGTGTGATATGACAACAAAGACTAAGTCAAGTGGAAGTGAAAGTTGGGTTTAACAAACAATACATGGTACTGCAATAATACAAACATTGACAAGATAAGGATGTTTGTTTTATTACAGGTGTTTGTTTTCTGAGTTGGAATTTCGAAACCCCAGAACAGGAGTTCAACAAACGACAGTATAAACAAAAGTCTGATATAGTGTCAGCAGATCAGGTAGTGCCTCTTATTATTTAAATGACTTTAGTATTAATATTAAATAGTTTTATGTGTATTAGAACAGAAAAATTTGTTTTTTTGATATAAAACGTTACAGCACGAAGAGCATTCATTTAACGAATTACAATTAAGATATTTCCTACAGCTGTAAAAATAAGTAAAAAATAAAATAAATTAAATATTCAACACATTCCTTAAATTAAGTAATCCGCTCCGTTCATTAAAACTATCACATTCATTCTATGTAAAATTACTTTTTTATTCACAACATTCATATTAAATGTGCAGTTGTCACATTCATGATTATGAGTCCAGAGAGGGAGGAAACTGAATACTCTTGTGATTGGAGTGAATCTTAGATGATATACTAAGATGTTTCATCACTCAATATATTCCATGCTTGCATCCATGATTATTTCGATAGTCGTTAATATTGCGTTTTTGAGGTTAGTTGTTTGTAGGAATTGAAATTAAATGTTTCTTACTGGGTTTACATTATGCTCTATAGCTCAAACTTAACTGTTTAGAACTTTAAAGTGACAGTAAGTGGTTTTACATTTAATTGAGCTTACAAATTTACTTTCCACAGTAGTTCTAGGAAAATATATTCCTAATAAACTTTTCCATGTCATTTATTCAGTGTTTTAAGAGTATTCAAAATCTCTTTTATCTTATAGAACTCTCCTCTCCATTTTATAAACTCCAACCATCCCCTAGCAGTAAACTTCCCCTCCACAACTCCCAACAGAACTAAGATAAATATTGCATAACTTACTTCTTCAAGCGATGGTGCATATTCTTCCTTCAATAATTTAGTTCCTAAGTGAAAAGTTTTCCGACTTTCTCCATAACTTGATAAATACGTTTTTAAATTAAAGAGAAATTAAATTAAATCAGGGTTATCAATCTTGACCTCATCACAAGTTTGGCAATACAATTACTTCCACTTTACCCAACTTATTAAGTTTGTTTTCAGCTTTTTATGCCTTAATTAATAGATCTGGTAGAATTGCTATGTTTATTTTAAATTGTGTTGTGTTTGTTTACAAATTTTCAGTTACTAATTGAACTAACAAAAAATTTTAACGTATATATTAATAATATTACGAATTGAGATGGAGAATTATATACAGAATTCAATAATATTGTAGTAGGTTAACAAAATGTATATTTATAAAAAGTTTCGAAAAATCCTACTTAGTTTCATTGTGAACACTGTACCTCTAGAGAATTACCACAAAGATCGGTATTACAATGTTTAGGTTTATGTATACTACTATGTAATATTTCTGAACAGATGTTTTAAATTTGTTATCCCATTTTAAGGTTATGTTTAAATTGACTGAACAAAACGAACGCACAGAATTTTTTCGCAGTGTCAGCTTGTTGCAGATATATTAGAAAATAATTGATTGGTAAAAAAAAACCTATGTCGAGTTTTAGGCGGATAAATCTGTTTTGAGGTTCCTTGCATCAAAAACAACAGATTTTGAAAACGTCGTCTGTTGTATGATAAGCACTCTACAGCATAAATGTACGGATTTTAATCGAAATTATGAGTAGATGTTTAACCACCACAGAAATTCTTAAATACAGGTTTAAGTTGTAAGTAATATACAGCTTAAATACTAATTAATTAGTGAATGTAATTTACTATTAAAATCAGCTAATTAATAGCTGATTGACCCTGTCAGAAGCCACATTATTCATTACCACTTTTAAGCCGATTACTTTGAATTTACCAAGCAAGTTGCCGATTGACCGTGTTCGATACTAGCTTGCTAAACCTACTAGTAAGTGAAATGAGACGTTAACTTCCGAACCCCACTGAAACAACGTCCGCATGCTTGGACGGTTCCTCGAACTGTTATGATCCTCTCTAGTGTAAAGCACACATCATGATCCACACACTTCATTCCGCTAAGGTAATCGCAATTCGAATTATCACTCGTCACCTAACAACAAGGCAACAGCATTCTTCCTTACTCATACCAATAAGTGGTTTTAATATTGGGAAAGAATAACATAGTCTTGTCGCCCGATTGCCAAGAGAGAAAACTCCGCTTAACACAGAAATCTACGTAACAAATAGGAAACCTAAGTGAATCTTAAAGTGTAGGTAATTGTGTGTATTATAATTGTGTGAACTGTATGTAAATAAATATACATAATGATAGATTATATCTCGTGAGTGTTAAAAGTGAGTGTTTGTCTAAGGACAGCGAGAGACCCTGTTAGTCTGTATATAACCTACGGGAATACTAAAATCAAAATAGTGTTTCAGGAGAGAACTCAACATTTTAAAACAAAAACCCTCATCGAGTAATACCTCAACTTAAAGGACTTGTTTAGTAGAAAATAACTGCAAAAACTAGAGGTTGCTATTTTACTCCAATCCAACATGGCGACCATTCAAAGATTATTAAAATAAAATTGCTTCAAAATTTATATCAAAGAAAATAATAATGTATAAAAATTATTACACAAAAGAAGGTAGAAAGTCTGCGCACTAATTACATTCTTCTCTTTACATACACGCAGACTATCGATATGTTTTTCCAAGACACAGTTATACGGTAAATTCTTGTTAGAAGGTTACAAGGAAATATTATATAAAGAAGGTTGATATGACTTCATAAACCTGTCATCTCATATTGTATATTAAAGTAGACTGTAAGCAAATTCCTTAAAAATAATACACCTAACTTCTTACAAGCCGTATGAAAAGAAAGTTGTCTTTTAACTGAATATGACGTTCTCTCTCTTCAACCCCTGTCAGTATATCTTGATATTAAGGTATGGAACCCGTCTTAATTATAATTTGTTGTATCTTTAGAAAATCAAGGTATATCAGCAGTGTAAAATAATCATAATTAGTTGAATTATACAACAATTGTGTTTCCAAACTTGAGGAGGTGGTTTTGTACATATAAACTAAGATAAAGTTTCTATAAATATATGTGAAAAACAACAATGCGGATATCGGGAACAAGATAATTCAGGACATATGTTTATAGATACGTTTTCTTACTTTTGATGTGGAAAACCTCCTCCTAATGTTTGTACACAATTTTTAAACACGCTGTATGTATTTTTTTTCAAAGATGCCGTCCATTATTCATTTTCTTTTTTTTTTTATATAACTAAAAGAATTACATTATTTGTGACTATTAGTTTTGATTCATTTTTATTTGGTTTTTGGGGGATGTGGTGAGTTAGAAAGTAGGGTGTAGAAGGAGAATCCTGAGGGAGAGATAGAAAATCAATATTGTATGTTAAAACAAGGGTAGATGCACTATAGACCCTAAACTTCCATAAGGGTTGGTTGTTCCACCCTCTTTCACATGGGATAGACTTGCTGAAATAAGTGAGAAAATGAAGGGAAAATAAGTCCCCTTTCAAATCAATAATGCAATGCGTTCAGAACAAACGTCGATTTTGTTGAAAGAAGCCTATTCCTGAAGTATATATATATTTTCAATATTTATTTAAGGAACTTCTTCATTTGTTAGATATTTTACAAATTTTGGAAACAATATAATAACGGAATTTATTATACAAACAAATTGCGCTGCGTGTCAACTGTACACATTCGTTTTAATCAATTATGTAAACATAACTTCAAAATACGGTATTAATAAATATATAACAGCTGATCAAACATTGTGTCGTAATTACTTTATCCTAGACCATAATATTCTAATCTTCACTGTAATTCTGTAAGTATAAAAGTTTGCCTTTTGTTGTCAAAAAAATTTTATTTGATTTTCATATTAATTCTTTACCCAGTGTACAAAATATATAGATTTTGGTAATCCTATATGTTACACTTTTATGCCTTTTACATGCGACGAATCATTAGCTTTAGTATTTATAAACGAAGATAGGTTAGGTCTAAGCTAGACCAGTGTGAAACGTTTGACTTATATCAGCTGATAAGGTCCATCAGCCTTAAACATTTAACACAAAGATAGGTTAGACTTACTCTATACCATTGTGACATATTTTGGAAAGTGTTTTAAACTTAATTAAATTTCTCAATACAAATTTAGTTACCATAGCAACCAATATAATAATACTCACTTAAAATAGCTGAATAAGTCTTTCAGTTTTAATAATTCAACATAAAGCTAAGTTGACAAACTCTAAGAATTAAATATAAAATAATAACTATACATATTTAATCTAAATTAAAAATAATTAGTAAATTATACATATTAATAAGAGTGCTAGGTAACTGTGTACTAAAGTCACACAACTAAGATTGTAACATTTTCAAACATTGAAAAAACTTTGTTAATTTTCGAAAACGTTAGGTTTTTTCTTATTTCTTTAACAATTTCGTTACCAATAGGAATAAAAATAATGCTACAATTCAAGCTATGTTTTGATCATTAGTATCAAAACTTGATACAAACTACAAGCCAAAAACCGTAACTCAGTTTTATTAATTAATTAAGTGTCACGGATGTCACTACAAAACAACCAAAAATTCTAACAACATTTTTGTATCAAATACCAAAAATGACAAACAAATAATTCAAGATGTTTGAATTCTGGTATTAAAATTGTATTCAAAGAGGTAATGTATCTTTTAAAACGTTCCCATCAATCAACTCTATTTGTTATTTATTAAGTGTATACACTTAGATGAGTATTTAATTTCAACAATCCAACAAAAGACTATTTTTTTTTATAACTGGGGGTAAGGGATGTTTGTGCGAAATTTTCGCATGGGTTTACAGTCGCTAAATATTTTGACTGATCTTCAGGTCTCTTTGCCTCAGGAAAATGAAGTTTAATTTTAGTCATGCCGTCCGTCAGAGGTCGTTTTAATCAGTACTAAAGCACAATAGAGCCCATAACATTAAGATTAGAGTATAAAATATAATATAGGGGACTCTACAGTAGTGTGCTCATATAGAAACCTATTGAAGTTCAGAGAAATTTAGTTACAATGTCAGAGTGGCGCTTATTTAAAAAGTTAGTTTTTTTTTACGTCTCGTGTGTTATTCAACTTACAACACGCTAAAGTGGATAAAAATGTGTAATTTTAATTACAAAGAGCAACGTTATTATAAAGAAATTTATTTGAAGCTTTGAATTTACAAGAAAATATGGTATTCGTGATCAGTCAGGGCCGAGTTGGTAACACGAGCATAGCGAGTGGAGGCTTCTTACATATACTATGTGTCCTAAAAGTCCCACCCCCCTATTATTTTTTTATTAATGGAAATAGACAGATTTGCTTTGGGGAAAGTTTAGATAACCAAAGGAGGAGTTTTTTTGAAGTATCATCATTTTCAACCCTTACCCCCAAATTGGAGCTGTTTGTAATGTAATAAAAACAACCGGAGTTTGTAGGTTAACATTCACAATTTGATTGGTCGCTATGTTAGATAGGATGAACGTAGAGACCTCTAGTTTACGTCATTGTTCTTATTTTTAAAAGGCCTTTAAAATGAGGTATCACTCAATAGGGGTTGCTATTTAAAATTCTTGACTTACCCCCAAAATACTACCCCATTTTGTGGGTAAGGGTTGAATATTTTGATACTTCAAAAAACTCCTCCTTTGGTTATCTAAACATTCGCCAAAGCAAATCTGTCTATTTCCATTAATAAAAAAATAATAGAGGGGTGGGACTTTTAGGACACTTGGAATGCAGTTTCTGTATTAACGAGAATCGTAAAGTTTGGTGGAGCAGAATAAGTAGTTTCGTATTCTTTAATATATACACATCTACAAGGCTCGTCAGAGTCAAGCTTATATTAATTGATATAAGGAATTACGAGGTACAGAAATAACCTGATTAACAACTCTTTGAAACGAATTTATCCAGAATAAGTACACCATGTAAGACTCTACAAATTCAATCTAACATTTCCTACAAGGTCCATGAGAAATGAGTTTTATTGGAGCTTGATAAGTACCATTATGGCGACCAATTGTTTATTAATATTTTTATTATTTTTTTAAATATAAAATCTATTGAGTATTTTTCACTATCATATGCATGTAAAAAAAAGTTAAGTGTTACCGTTGTTTGATAATTTACAGTAAAACACAAATAATGCTCATGGAGTTAATCGCAGAGATGTAGACGGTAAAAAAACAATTCTACTACAAGATCCTTTAGGTTAGGAACAAAAAGCTAAAAGCAAACTTAATAAGATGGGCAAAGTGGAGAGAAATGCATTGCCAAGCTTGTGATGAGGTTAAAATTGATAACCCTACTTTCATATTATTTCTGTTCATTTTCAAGATGGATTTGTCAACTATGAAAAGGGTCGGAAACTTTTCACTTAGGAAAATAAATGATTGAAGAATGAAAGCGCGACCTTACTTGGGGAAATAAGTTATGCAATATTTACCTTGGATCGGTTGTATAGGGGAGTTTATTTCGAAGTTCTTACAATAAAAGAGATTTAAATACTCTAAAACTATTACTAGAAATTACTGTGTAAGTCCAAACAATTGGGAATAGTTTTGTAAAAGAAATTTCAATATTTTGTTCATGTTAGCTTTGTTGTACTAGTCAATTTGTTTAATTTAAATGATTGGTGTAATTTTCTAATGTGATTTCACTACATTTATTTATTAGTTTGTTTACCTTCATAGTTGTAGACTTATAAGTACAAAATTGTCATTTGGGCTCAATTGTGAGTAGGTAATCGGGGGTTTCGCCGATTGTAACAAACATCCCTGTCCTTTGAATGTTGTGTGATTTATGTGGGCCAATCCATTAATATTGTTCATCTGATTTCATGATTAAACCCCTTTATACTATTAATAATTACACTGAAAATATAGCTTTGAAACGAAAATCCTGTTTCTCAAAAAAAGTTTCATTTCTATTCAACTTATTTCACCTCCCCTATTTCTCGTAAGTTGTACCAACTAAATTTTTATAACAAACCAGAGAAAGAGGGGGAGTATTAGTCCTTTACAAATAAATTATGTACTGTCGTTTATGCTAATGACTATTTTTTTTAAACATACACACATACTTAGATAAAAACGTTTAATAAATGAAATACAAATTAATAACGCTAATAATATTAAACAATAAAAAACTTCCATAGTAACATAAATTATTATGTACGGTTAATAAAAGTATACACCCTCTAAGGGAAACTAGTTTAGAGGTTACAGAGTGACTGTGATAAGGAGATATAAAAAGACAAAAAATAAATATAAGAAATGAGTGAGGAGAATTCACAAGAGTAGTTATATAAAATTAAATATACGAAGATTCAAAATTAATGTACTATGGAACAAAAAAAAACGGAAAAGAAAACAATACACAAAGTCAAAAAGACATTAAATAATAAGGTTTAGCAATACCTATAAACAGAAAATTACTCTACATTTTACTGTTCCCAATCGTTATTTCTCCCACATGTACATTAACTCCTAATGAAACCTAACATTTTCACTCTTAACACATACAAGTCCACAGCTTACAAGCATAAAAAAACACACACACACATAAAATGTTTCATCGCATTAAACGTAATATAATAGCACAGTGTATTGAGGATTAATTATCCCCACCGAAGTGAATGAACTCGCTGATGATTTTACAACAATCAAACACACAGCGCAGTGTTATGATTTCTCAATATTTGACATGTACGTAGATAAAACAAAAAAAAATCTGAAAAAAAAAATGAAATACCTCTCCAAACAGTAAAATTGAAATCAAGAAGAATAAATACATCACAATGAATTATTACACCAATATTGAATGAAGAAACTCGCGGTAGGCTATATTTAAAAAAAAACATGGTTATGTTATTTCACACATGACCAACATAGTTTGCAAAAAACTTGAACCATTCTAAACCCAACCATGATAAATATTCAGATGGTAGCTTATATAAAAATATATTTAATTTGTCTTAGATTCAATATACTAAAAATTACAGAAACCTAAACAGAAATATGTTGCACATCCAATGGACACTGTTTTTTAATCAAATTACATGTAATTAAGAAACAAACTTTTATCCATGCGTTAAAAAAAAAATCGTAATTTTTAATGGATGATTTTTATAGATAATCATAAACGATCTCAAAACTCTAGTTTGTTAAACTGTGACAAGAAGACTATTTCATAGTCTAGTGACTAAGAGCATGATTGCGCATGTGCTAAATTTAAAGTAATTACCAAAATATAAACATATTATTTTCTACAATGTTGTACATATATTTTATTTCCAAAATGACAAAGGTTAAACGTGAGATAAAACCACGCTACGTAGGGTTGTTTGTCATTTAAGGAGAGTTAATTTTATAAAGTCGAAGTCTTTCACGTGACCAAACGCGAATAGTTAATTTCTTGGTCAAATTAACATACATAGTCGTAATCAGAAATCAGAAATACTTCTAGTTTTATTTATATAGGATTTATCGTCTTGCCTTTCTAGACTGGTTGCGACCTACAGATAGACAGACGGACAGACACGGAATAGCTTTTATAGCTTGTTTTACCTACAAGCTATAAAAAGTTTAATATGAAAATAATCCATAGAAGATAGAAACATGAATAGAATTTTTTCTTTTATTTTGGCTAAATAAAATACATTGTGATATTATTACATTCAGGTAATTCTATCTCTCTCAGTCCCTCCTTCTTCTTTTAGGCAAAAGCAGAAGCCGAAATAATTCTCCTACTTATTATTTATATTGTCGTCTGTCGAAGAAATTATTATATCATTTAATATTTAGAATACTCTTTTGTTCAACTTGGATAATAAAATTAGTAATTCAAGGCTGTTTTAACATTTTATCTAAGTTTAAAATGGAAGCTTTGTTTCCATTTTAAACAAAAGTTGGTGTTTGATCTTTGGAAAAAATTGTTATTTAATCTGTTATATTATTTTATGTATGAAGTTATTTTAAAATCCAACATTTTAATTTAACCTATAAAAGCTGTGATTGATGTTTTGACACGAGGAAAAACACATTTGTAAATTTCACCAAACATTTTCCAATTTTCAAAAGGTAATATGTTTAAGTACTGATAAAATATAGACTCTAAATTACTTCTACATTTGATTTGAAAATGTATAACGTAAGTTTTCAGTATTTAAATATAAGTTTGAAGTGTGTCTCCTCATTTCCTTTAAAGATTCAAACGTTCTGGTCCCATCTATTGACTTTTCCTTCGGAAGAAGTCGCTCTTAGGGTTTCACAAAGTTCAGTCACTTCAGAAGGTAAGGTAAATATATTATAAGCTACTTTTAACTAAGTTCTTTTAAAGTTTACAATTTACTTTTGGAATACTTTCTATACAGGGAACGTTTACAGTCTTCTATTTTGCGTGGGTTAAAACAACAAACACTATGTCAAGTAAGGCGGATTTAACAGGAATACATTTAAAGAAATCATTTTTTCGTAGTACAATTAATAAAAGGAAAAGCGATTATGTTAAATCTTAATCAAAATTAACGGATTGAAATGAATTAACATTAAATAGACAGGGAGGTTTGTTTCTTCTTAAGTTACAAAGTGCTACAGAAATAAAGTTTTGATTTGCATCTCTGCTACAATGAATATTTTGTATTCAAATCTGGAGAAGTCGAGAGATAAAAAAGGACTAAAAACATATCAGCGGATCAACTATTCCTGAGTATTATTTAAAGAAATAAAATGATTTTGGTAGTAACTGAGTTGTTATGATTTTGCCAAACATTTTGAAATTCAATTTAATATTTTATACCAATTGAACTTACAGTTATACCGTGGCTAACCTCAGTGAGTCTTTTAGATCTATTTACTTTAAAATCAATCTAGGTTTAATAAATTGTGATGCAGATAATTAGACTGTTGACTTACATTACAAGAGATAGAATGTTTTCATTTTATAAACTACTTTGTTTTGTTATGTGACCTCGAAACGTGCAATTAAACAACGATGTTTGACCTCATGCACATTTCTATTGATTTATTATTTGATGTTTCAGAATCTGAAAGCTGAACGTTTCGTGAACGTCGAAAAGAGGTCTAGGACTATCCAGGCCGACCTTTAATTGTTCATTAATTTTATCGCCTATGCTAGTGTTTTTTATTCCTCGGCTGCAAGAATTCAAAAAGTACCCATCACTTGTACTCTAGTAACTCACAGTCTTAGAGATTTGCAAAGATGTATTTTGCGCAGTTACTTTCCCAATCGTACAATCTACACTTTTGGTCTCCATCTAAGAGACCCAATTTAGTTTAGTGTTTCTTGAAATTGGTGACGACCAGTTATAAAGGAACTACCTGTTTAAGGTTTTTTTACTATACTCCTAAACATTTTTAAGGTACTCTCTTACAGCTGATCTAGATCCATTGAAATGTTTTTTTGTACATTTTTTTCCGCCAAGACTGTACTGCCACCTTTGATGATGGTCTTTCTTTGACCATTTGGTTGACTATGTTTGTAGCTGATATTAATTCGGGTACTGTAAAGGGAGTATATACACTTCACTTGACAGGGATGTTAGCCTACTCTCTCCCTTCGATACCTCGATGTCTTGTGAACCAACGATGTCCTGGACTACCTGTACTGTGTTAGGAAATGACAGCCTTTTTAGGAATAGAACACACCCAGAGAAGAATAGAGATTATTTCTACTTAATAAAGCGCTCCAAGAGCAACCTAACTGTCAGACAGGATCAGAATTCTCCTAGTTTGAAAAGCTAGTTCCAGCCCCATGTTAGCGCAAGCTATTTTAGCTTGAAATTCAACAGTTATATACTAAGAATATATATATATATATATATATATATATATATATATATATATATATATTGTAAAAATAATAATAATACTAGAATGTTAGATGATCAGCTGGCTGCCGAGTAATATTGTAATGAAATTAAAAGTCTTTGGTAGTACTATTTTGTTATTCGTTTGCAAAATAAAAAAACATAAAATTTATGAAATTAAAGCAAATAAACTCACAACTCTCCTTCATCTTCTATTCCATGTTTTAGGAGTGTCTAAATTTTGTTTGGTCGTGAAACACTCTCATCTTTATTTTTTACCTCTAACCATCTCCTCGAAATAAACTTCCCCCTTAATCTCCAACAGAACTAAGATAAATATTGCGTAACTTCCCCAAGTGATGGGGCATTTTCATTCTTCAATAGATTGTTTTCCTAAGCGAAAAGTTTCTCGAGCTTTATCAACTTGATAAATCCGTCTCGAAAGTGAACTGAAATAAAATTAAAATAGGGTTATCAATCTTGGCCTCATCACAAGCTTGGCAATTCATTTCTCTCTACTTTACCCCTTTAAAAAAAATTCATTTCAACTCTTTATGTCTAACATAATTGATGTTATAGACGAATTGACATTTAATATTCTAAATCACTGCATTTCATTTTGAAAGTAATATTTATTATCAAAACTGTGGACAGCGATTGAACCTAAACTTTTTTTAACGGCCATTTTGTTGGATAGAAATTCAGTTGGTGTCTGAAAATTTAGAAACATAAATAATGTTTAGAAAATTAATACAGAGATGCACAATATTAAATACCAAAGACGTTGGGCATAAGGAGTATAAAAACAGCGTAATAAGATGAACAAAGTAGAGAGAACTGAGTTGCCAAGCTTGTGATGAAGTTAAGATTGATAAACCTATTTCAATTTCATTTCTGTTTCAAAACGGTTTTATCAAGTTGATAAGGGTCGAGAAACTTTTCACTTAGGAGAATATATTTTTGAGGAAAGAAAATGCGTCATTACTTGGAATCGTTATGCTATATTTATCTTAGTTCTGTTGGAGATTGAGGAGGGGGAGTTTATTTCAAAGGGGTGGTTAGATTTTAAGATTAAAAGGAGAGTTTTCACGATAGAAAAATTTTACACACACTTAAAACACTGATTAGAAGATGGAGGAAAACTGTGAGTTTATTTTCTCTAATTTTCATAAATCTTTATTTATTTATTTTTATAAGAATAAGCATCAAAGTCATTAAATTTAGTCAAAATATTACTCGGCAATCAGCTGATCCGCTTCTAGTGAAAAAAAATTGTTTTTACTTTGATGTACTTAGTACAGAACTGTACTGTACTATATCCCAAGCTAAAATAATAGTTTGCGCTAACAAAGGATTGGAACTAGGGTAACATACTAGGACAATTCTGATCCTGTCGGACAGTGATATTGCTCTTGGTGCAGTTGATTCATCTTTACACCCCTACGAGTGTGTTTCGTACTTAAAAATACTGTTGTGTCATAACACAGTAAAGATGTGATTAATGCCGGAATATGGAGGTGTCTTTACACCTCTATGAGTGTGTTTCCTATTCCTAAAAATACTGTTGTGTCTTAACATAGTACAGGTGTGTGATTAGTGCCGGGATATGGAGGTATCATTACACCCCTATGAGTGTGTTTCCTATTCCTAAAAATACTGTCGTGTCTTAACACAGTACAGTTGTGATTAATGCCGGGATATGGAGGTATTTTTACACCTCTATGAGTGTGTTTCCTATTCCTAAAAATACTGTCGTGTTTTAACACAGTAAAGATGTGATTAATGCCGGGATATGGAGGTATCTTTACACCTCTATGAGTGTGTTTCCTATTCCTAAAAATACTGTTGTTCTTAACATAGTAAAAATGTGATTAGTGCCGCCGCGATATGGAGGTATCTTCACACCCCTATGAGTGTGTTTCCCTTTTCTAAAAATACTGTCGTGTCTTAACATAGTAAAGATGTGATTAATGACGGGATATAGAGGTATCGAAGTGAGAACGTAGACTAACCCGCCTTGCTAAACAATTGGTAATGGCCTCCTTTATCTTACTCTAACGGATATGTGGTATGAACTGCAAACATAGTTAACTAAATGGTCTAAGAAAGACCACAATCAAAGATGGCAGCACTGTTCTGGAAGACAAATGTACTAACATCTTATCTCACCTGTAATAGAATCAATCAAACAGGTGTTGTTTCATAATTGGACATGACGATTTCATGAGATACCTAACGAAATTGGGTCTCTTACAAGGAGGCCAAAACTGTAGATTGTGTGGTTTGAAAAGTATGTCCCCAAAACGCGTCATCGAAAAGCGGTAGGACTGAGAGTCACTTGAGTAGGATACCTTTGGCCACTTGTAGCCTTGAGTAGAACATGACACTAAAAAAGGTGTCTGAATTACAAAGTAAAATTGAATTAAAATAATAATAAACAAATAAATGTTGTAGATTAGAAATACTGGTAAAAATTTCGATTTAGTGAATATTTGTTAACTACAAATAAGTATACACATAATGTAAATAACACAGTAGTAATACTAGAAGTTAAAAAAAGTTTTAAAACAAATTTTACTTTCCTTTATACATGTAGTGTAAGGAAAGTTACGAGATGGCTCAAATAAGCGATGCCAAGATTTTTGAAAAAATATAAGTTTGGAGGGCGAGTTAAAAAACTGCTTTTTTGGATTGATGGCCGTCTGTCGTCTGTTATAGTGTTCATTATTGTCCGAACAGTGAACCGATTTCAAAGAAATGTGGTGTGTAATTGGCATAATATTCCTTGATTTTATTTTCCTTTTTTGATATTAAATATTTGAATATAAATCTAATCTGTGAAACTCCCATAAGAAAAAACACGATTTTGTCTAATTCGGACATAATCAATTTGAGAAAATGTTTCTCAACTGTAGCCTCGATGAACACAAACAAAACGTATTGTTCGCCATCTTTCAAAAATTGTCTGTTTATAAGTTATCTGTAAAACGGGCTGTTATCACCTTGGGGCTGTTATAAGTTAATTTATTTCTCAATTGTTTATACGAGTTTAGTTAAAATTTTAGTCAAATTTGAAGATTAGGAACTTAAACCCGAATGTAAAATAGCAAGTAAGAAAATGTTACGGTCCATAAACAATGTTAAAAACAAAATTGATTCTCGAAAACCCTCATTAAAAGTTTATTTACGTTGAGAATGTTTTGATCAGGAAAAGGAAGTAAGTTTAGTCCTAATTTTAAAATACACAGTTTACAAAAATATATGTTATGATGATTAGTGTGAGAGTTTTCATGATAGAATAAAACTTGAACACAATTACTAACAAATAGGGAGTTTATTTAATCGAACGCGTTTCAAATACAGAGTCGCCATTTTCAGGAACGTATGAGATATAATAACCAAACATATTTTACAATTAATTATAGTTTAGATATTTACCCGTGTTTCACCAAAGATGGCGATATTGTCGTTGAAACGCGTTGAATAAATAAAAGTGCTATTTGTGTGTCAAGTTTTATTCTATTATATAAACTGTTGTTTTATTTAAGTCTTTCCTAAGCACCTTAACTTTTGTATAAACTTAAATAAATCCAAACCATTTTGGGATTGTGAATTAAGTTACCTAAAGTTTCTTTTATGATAGTTTGGAATTTTTTGTCTCACGAATATACAGAATTTTGGAGTTCTTAACTTGTCAAATATGATATCTCGTGAAACGTCAAATTAAAGGGTATAAAAAGACAAAATTAATGGCGCTCACGAAATATCGTTTAGATGACCCTTTTCAAAATGGCGACACAAAATGTGTTTAAGATTGTTAAACTCTAAATATGTGAATTCAGAAAAAAAATAACTGTTTTAAAATTATTTTCTAGACTAATATGGAAAATATATTCGACGAAGAACGGAATTTTACATGTTCCTAAATATTTACCATCTTAGAATGGCACATTCAAAACCTTAGATAAAACCACGTCATGTGATATATCAAAATAAATTCTTTTTAAGGGGAAATCTATGACACCAAGAAATTTTACTTTTAGCTTTTAAAAAAATATTATTTCAAATTGTGGTTAGTTACATTTACATTTGGTTACATTTCGTATTTACCTCTAAATGGAAATTTATCATTGATTTTAATTAATCATTATTATTTTGTTAATATATTTTAGATACTACTTTTGATATTTTACACTAATAAAAACTGAATATCGAACAAAATATATTTTATGAGCGCCATTAGTTTTGTATTTTTACGCCCTTTAATTTGACATGTGACATGATGGGGGTTCCCGTTTGAAAATTTTGAGTGGCCCATAAAATTCCTCATTTTAGGGAAAGAGGTAAAATTCAAAACTACCATAAACGAAACGTCAGGTGACAAGGCTAAGAGCCTCAATAGGATTTGGCTCTATTTATGTTCATACAAAAATTAAAATATGTGAGCGAGGTACTTTATGACAACATAAAGGATAGATCCTGCAAGGACACTTCACTGATCTTTTTAGACATCACATAACTTTCTCTAGAATAGGACAGTAAAATTAAAATAGTTAAATAATCCAATATGATAAATGCACATTTTTTCAGGTATAATGTATCCATTCTTCATAGTAGTTTCAAATTATATATTTAAAAATTCCTAAAAACCCGCAAAAGTATTTAAATCAAACATTTTCTTTAAATTTCCAAATAAATTATATTATTAAGGCTTCTTTCTGTTTTACTTGCCTTTATTCATTAACCTTGCAAGGATAAAAAGACTTTAAATAAAAACTAATTGAAGCAACAAATTAAAACCAAGCCTGCTTTTCTAAGTGCTTCTTTTATAAAGGCGATTCTGAATAACCCCTCTCGACAATATACTTTCCTTTTCATTAAATTTTGTACTGAACCTGTGTTTTATCTTGTCATGTAAATTAAATTTCATTCTGTTGTCATTGTATAAAACTACCTTTTAAATTTAATTTTACTTGAAAAATTAATCAAGATGTGAAACTAATTTCACATATGCTGTTATGTTCATACGCTTTCAATAAGCGGCTATGATTGAAATTATGATTTGAAATTATTGCCATAACATTCTATATAAATGTGACTCGATAACTTGCCATCACAATAATTATTATTTTCAAACAATTGCGTAGTAAAATAAATTATGTACTCTATATTACAGATCTCACTAAAGTCTCTGTACATTTTGAATAGAATTACTACATTAGTTTCTGTAATCCCCTGAGTTTTAATCAAGTGATATAATTATTAATTTTAATCAGTTGTTAATGTTGTTTTAATCATCTGTTACAACTAATAATGTTTTAACAGCTGTTATTGTTTTTGTTGTTGTTTTGATCAGCTGTTATTACTGATCAGTTGATAACTAATAATACAGCTTTTATTGTTTACCATTTGAAATTTATGAAAATAATCGTTATTTCATATTGTACCTTGCTTTTTGTGTTAAAAGTAAAGTTTAATTTTTGGTTAGCTTATGTTCAAAGTTTAAGAAGCATTTGACATTTGAAGAAAGCGTTAAGAGAATCTTTTTGTCAGGATCAGGAAGCACTAGGCGTGTAGCAAAGGCGTTCAACAGGAAACATGGTCTTGCGAAGATAATAACTCATGATACTAGGTAAAATTTTTAAATACAGGTAGCGTTGTGAATTGACCAAAGACAAGAACAAGATAGACTTAAGATGAAGAATCTACGACTGCTGTTGAAGAGTTCAAAGAAAAGCATACGCCAGTTATGAAATTAATTCAGCATCATTAGAAGTAGCATACCGCAAACATAAAGAAAACAAATGGTATCTATTCAAAATGCAGCTGATAAACACGAGGTTGATTTTGGTTGGCGTTCCAAAATTCTGTTCTAGGATGAGAAAAATTCGTATGTCTTTCAAGAAGTGAACAAACAGAATATGCGATATTGGAGAACAACGTTGGTGCATTGATTTCAAAATGCAAGGAAGTGGAAAAATAAGGGTGTGGTGTGGATTTTATATATATATTATGTTGGAGAACACGATATTGTGTTCGGTTCTCAAAGGAGATAGTGATTTCCGAGAGTTCTTTCAACAGGACGACGCACTCTTAAACAGTTCCCAGACCACTGGATTGGACGAAGAAGACGTGTGGGATATGGTTTCTAGGTCTACTTACCTAACGCCACTTAACTTGTATACAAAGAAAAGTTACTGAGCACCTCAAGACTCGCATCAATGCCTACGCTCTTGTGACGCCAAGTATTTTACAATATGTTTGACAAAACTGGTCCGTACGGATTGACCTGTGCATCACCTTGAGATTGTTTTGTAAAATTTGTAGCTTTATACTAGTAAAAATATTAATTCTACTTGGTTTATTTATTTATTTCCATTTCACTTAATTATCGAGACTTTTGGAACACCCTGTAATACCAAAGGTTTCAATAATTTAAATAAGAAAGAATTTTTTCCGGTTAATTCGCTGCAAGGTGTAACTACAAGATCAAGCCACTATTGAGAGACGGTTTAATAAATTGTTCAAATTGATCAAACATTAAGTAGCCCTATGAAACTATAAAATAACAAAATTAAAATAAAACACAATAAATAATGCCTTCTTTTAAGTTTTATTTAATTAATTATTAGAGTAAATCAGAATGTTTAATTTTAATTTTGTGTATGCATCCGTTCTAAATTTTGAGTTTAATTGGTATTGTGTATGGTGAGTGAGAACGTGTACGCACCTTCATATGTGGAGTGGCAGAGGATACCAGATGTGTTCTACCCACGTCTATATTAAAGACTGCCTTTTATTTTTTCTCTCTATTTTTTTCTGTTCTGTTTTAGTCAGAGTTGAAGTCATCGATACATTCCCCACCCCCCAAAACACTTCAATATCATTTCCAACAAGAAATGAGGAAAAACATTGATGATATTTCAAAATATGAGTTTCAGTTTGATTGAACTGTTTGTACTGAGTTAGGATTGCTGTATGCTAAGATATAAAATCTATAACAGTTTCAGACTCTTTAATGTAGGGGATAGTAAATTGATGGCTTTTTTAAATTGAAGAAATATCCAAACTGAAACAAATTGAAATATTTTTCTATCCAAACGTAACAGATTCAAACATTCTAAGATTCATTAAATAATTAATGAGAAAACAAAACGATATTGAACAACTGAGTCTCATTCGTCACACAAACTCTTAACGAACATAACTTGTGGTCATTAAGAACATAAATATAGAGAACGGTGTCCTATTGAAGGAGCGAGTATAATAAAATAACCTCTACAAAATATATGTCCCTTAACAGCAGTAAAGGAGGTTAACTCACGCTGTAGATTTACAGTAATTTCCTCACTGGGTATATTCAACATATCTGACGAACAAAGACGACCACTGTTCCTTAAAGTACGACATACCTTAAACACCTGCAAGCCTAGAAATCCCAAAATATCCTTTGTTTATTCTGACATATTTCTAATTTTTATGAATATCATTTAACAGAAAGTTTAGTTTTTACGTTAAAAGTAAAATTCTCCTTATCCAGAATCTTTACTTAATCGATTTATCGTAAATTAATGCATTCAAATAAGTATAGAAATATTTCATATAGTGTATATTAAATGTTGAGTTTGACTTATGAGAAAAATTATACAGTATAACAAACACACAGAACACAATTCTCATAAAAAATACGCCTAAGTATCAGACGTGTTGTAACGACAAGGTCGTCCTCTTTAGTGATACACGAGCTACACCAATCAAACTATAACTCATATAGTGTGTCAAAGTTATTAACAAAATTTGTTATTATTGTATGAATAAAGGATGTCCTACTTTTATATATTTAATAAATTCAGGCATTAGTAAATGATGCCAAATATTTTTAACACTATTTGTCCAACTCTAAAGAGTTATTACTATGTTGGAAGTTATTTTAAATTGATGTACTACCACTTGAAGATGTAAAATTTTAGTGGTTGATTTTGAAGTTTTAACGAGTTTGAAGTGGTGGTATTTAAAGTCAGGAAAATCTCTCTCCCTTTTGGAAATAAAATATAGGGTATTTAGATTTTTGAATAAACGGTACAAAATATTGCAAAACGTTTCCACCCATCTTAAGAAAAACAAAATAGAATAGGATTTAAAATGATCAGCACTAATATACGTATTTCAATAGCTCTGAATTATAAAGTGAAAATGAACTTTCGACACAGTTTTTAAAAATATATTTATTTTTTTAAATAAGAATAAAGAAGGATAAATTCATTAAAATTTAAACTGCCTTAGGAGCTCATTTTAGTGAGTACGGACTTAGAAATCCCGATGTCATCTAGCTAAAATAACACATTTTTTAATCTAATCAACACTTGTTCTTTTCTGACCCTGACGCTATTAGAATATTCGAGTGCTAAAAGCCTTTTTATATTATTTTATATTATTTTCTTCTCTTTATAAGGCAATGATGACCGATAGGTTTTCCAACTTTAAACTTCAAGGGAAAAGTTAAAATGGAACTTTTAGTGACGTCAGTCGACGATAATTGGACGATTTTTTTTACCAATTATTCCTCAACCCTAACATTTAACATGTTTGCACACAAGTTAGGGTCATTATACATTAGGAAAGAAATCGGTATAACTGAACTTACGTACTTTATAGCATCTCATGGTAAGTCTTTTTCATTATTTTCGTCAAGAACTGACCTTTTTGAAGGTATGAATACTAATATTTTTTGTCTGGGTCCTTATAGACTACAAATAACAAGAGCAAAATTTGATCAAAATTTAAATTGTACATTTTGAAGTAATAGTTTTGTTTTTGTCTCATGGGACAATTGTGTCATAAAAAAAATCTTTTAGTCAGAGATGTGAACAAAATATACGCACATACCAAAATTCAATTACAACCGGTCTACACCTGTGGGATGTAATTACAACAAACGACAGCAGAAATAATTCCAAAAAAACACTTGTTTAGACTTAATAGACTTCAAAATAGGTTCATCCGTAACAAACAATATATATTTGTTTATCAATCACAAAACTTCATTTGTAGTACGTATAATATGTGTAGAAGTATAAACAAAAGTAAAATATGGGGAAAATACTAGTGTTAGGGTAAGAATTCGAGTTGTTGGGCTCAAATAAAATAACAAAATCACTTCATAATATCAGCTAATACAAGAGGTACATTTATTTAGATTAATCTATTTCCAAATATTTATTAGAACACAATAAAACATTCATCTCTTCACACACATATACTAAAACTATCTCTCACATGTAGTGTACAGAAACATGATACTAAGTGACACGGCTGAGTTTAAATTATTAAAAAAATCCAAATGTTTAGACCACAATTTTTTCCCGAAAAGTATCTGTTTCCCCCAATTTAAAAAAATAGATTTTGTTTTCTAGACTTTATTTAGAGAATTGGTCTCCTTACCTTTCATTCTCTGGAGATAGTTGACTCTAGACTGCCTGCCTCTCAAGCCTCAATTCCCAATTCATCAGCACTCTTCCTGGAGCGGGACTTTCCACACTTGGTCCCTTCCTAGAAACTAGACCTTTATTTGCTGTACCAAAGTCTACTTACGATCTATCTATAAGTAACAGCGTCCTATTTGGCTGGTCCCTCCAAAAAACTATTCTCGTTACACTACCTGGTTATTTTAAACCTTTTCATCTCCCTTCTACAACTGTGTCATTTTCACATCAAATATTTACTAGACCATCAGAATTTACACAATATCTCACTTTGTGGTACGTATCAACATATCACAACCTTCCTTGCCTAATTACTTTCTTAAACTAAAACCTACATCTTTCCAATCAATATCTAACAGATTTAATCTTACTTCTAAAACTAGTCTTTAGTTTTCGATTGGCACCGGGTATATAGTTGCATGTTTCTTTACAAAAATGGAATAAATTTTGAATGTGATTTGTATGTCACAAATTATATTTATACAAACCAATATATTGAATCACACATTTTGAACAAATAAATCAATAGCGTCTCATATGATAACAGTAAAGATTTTCCAATTCTCTAGGATAGTTCACTTTTCGACTGTCATAATGAAGACACGATTTTTTCAAGAGATTCTCGTTTGGTTTGGGAGAGATGAACTGTTTAATCGTGTAGAAATTAAAAAAGTTATGCTGTTCACCGTGCATGTTTAGGAAAAGGAGAAGCTACCATTAGTGAGTAGCCAACGTTTGAAAGTTTAAAATATTTCAACGGGGAAGAACTAGATAATAATACTCACCTCACCGACAAGAAAACCGTAACGAAGGCTTAGCCCCTTCTTCGCGGTCTGTTGAAGAAATTTTTCTCTTTTATTTAATTTGCTATGAATTTTCTTGTAAGCGAATATTTTATAGAAACTATATCTGTATTTACATTCAACTTTAATATAGAGAATGTAAGTTTTATGTTTGTCATCTCATTTCTTTTCAAGGTTGAAAAGTTTCAGTCGCATCTCTTGACGTTTCCTTCAGAAAGAGCCGCTCTTTGAGTTTGTTCAAAGTTTACTAACTTCAGAAGAAGTAAGGTAAATATATTATAAGCTACTTTTGACTAAGCTTTATAAAAGTTCACATTTTAATCTTAGAATACTATCTGTAGAGGAAAAGAGTTTACAGTCTTTTTCTGTGCGATACAACAATAAACACTAGGTCAAGAAGAAGTGAAAGTTGGGTTTAATAGAAATAAAAGTCACACGAGGCTTGTTTTGTAAGTACTAGGGGTTAGGTTAGGTTAAGTTAAGTTAGGTTAGGTTAGGTTAGATTAGGTTAGGTTAGGTTAGGTTAGGTAAGGTTAAGTTAGGTTAGGTTAGGTTAGGTTAGGTTAGGTTAAGTTAGGTTAAGTTAGGTAGGTTAGGTTAGGTTAGGTTAGGTTAGGTTAGGTTAGGTTAAGTTAGGTTAGGTTAGGTTAAGTTAGGTTAGGTTAGGTTAGGTTAGGTTAGGTTAGGTAATATTTTCAAACGATGTTAAAGAATATTACGAACGAGGTAAAATAATTTAACAAGACGGAAATTTTGAAAATGTAACTTTATGTAATAACGATATAGAAGCAAATGGTAAGTTTTGTAATCGCTAAAATTTCAACCTCTATATTTTTACTATTTTTTACATTTCATAGCCTCTGCAAACCCAAGCCGTCCGTCCGTATTCGCCGTTGTTAGTATGTAAACAAGATGGGGCTACAAAAATTAGGATTTAAAATTAAAATTTGGTTAGGGAACTAAATTCTTCTCATATGATTGTCCTTTAAAATTAAGAAAATGTGCAACTGAAAATGTCAAAATAGAGGCCATTTTAAACAGTTTTTGTACTTATCTCGTTTGTAATTCACCTTATAACAAAATTATTTGCATATTTCCATTCTGTACGTAATGGTACTAATCTATATACGAAGACAAATAGAAAAATCATTGTGAAAACTGTATTTTTGAATGCTAACCTCTCATGGGAATGACATTCACTTATGATATCCAACTGGGTCGAAGCTAGTA
Source organism: Aphrophora alni (assembly GCA_963513935.1). Classification (NCBI taxonomy): domain Eukaryota; kingdom Metazoa; phylum Arthropoda; class Insecta; order Hemiptera; family Aphrophoridae; genus Aphrophora; species Aphrophora alni. The sequence continues at coordinate 13,660,576 of OY740778.1, forward strand.
TACGCTCTTTAACATATGTACAGATTCGAGGCCACCAAACCGAGACTTTGAAACGAGCGAAGCGAATGAATACTTTTTAATCACACCTATATTTCGTACATCGTAGGAACTGAGAATCACAATTATAATGTCCAGAAATGCTGTGCAACAATTGTTTAAACACTTATACTACTCTATTTTAAAAATTATTACTTAATGATTAAAAATTCGTATTAATGTTATTGTTTGTTCGGACATTTGCCATCATTTATGTATAAGAAACAATGAACGACGTTTTGAGAGTATAAATCAACTACCGTTATCAAGTGCCGTTATAACGAAAGGCGCTTGATTGCGAGAGTTGATTTATACTCACGAAACGTCGTGTATTGTTTCTTATACATAAATGATGGTAAACGTCCGAACAAACAATAATATTAATACATATACTACGTATTAAACGCTTGATCAACCAATATAATTTAACATTTCCGTCAAGGACAGAGAAACTAATTTGGAAATTACTTTTAGAGGATCTGCCTGTAAATTGTACAATACGACGGGATAAATACTATAATGGTATCCATGAACGTGTTATAATTTTTTTTACTTTTCTTATTTTTACTCTTAGAATCTGTTTACGAAATATTTCCGTGTTATTTTTGAGTTTTAGAAGACAATAGGTAAAACTGTCATTCTAGAAACTACAGAATCTTGCAATACTTTGAAGTAATATTAACAAAAGTTTACATATTAAGGAAAAGTTACTTTGTCACCACAGGCTAGCAAGTTATGAAGGAGCTCTTTATTATAAAAGACATGAAACTCTTAAAACCTCTGTTGTTTAAAAAAAATTACCAAACAGTTGGTATTTATAAAAAAATTAATATGACGGTGCAAGTATAATTATCATAATATAATTTACAAAACAATAGATTCCCAAACATTAAGAGAAAACACGATGCGAGATGACTTGAATATACGGCACGTTTTACAATGGAAAAGAGTTACAGGAATTAATTATCTTGAATATCTCATTTTAATTAAACTTTTAAATTTATTCGTCTGGAAGTAAATTAATCAATACAACTCAAATATTTGAATTAATTAAAGTTTAATGAATAATAATTATATTTGTATTCTCCCTCGTTAATCTATTAACAGAATATTCCTTTCATTGAGTCATTTATTGTATTTATTTAGTTGAGTATTATTTGTTTGATTTCTTTTAGGCTATGCCTTTATGGGGGACCGGGTGTTTTTCTTTGTTTTGTTTTTCTTTTCCAGAATAATGGTTTCTCTGAACTATATAGTATTTTCTATTCAAGTAAATGGTTTTTTTATACTTTTAGTTTAGGTCAGCAAATGTTATAGTTATAAGCTTTGTATATATTAGTTTTATGTATAGGTGTGTAATATGATTGGGTGAAAGTGTATATATGTTAGAGGGGATACGCCACTATCTCTAAGCCATATTATTGAATTTTTTTGACATTTTTCAAAAGTTCCATTTTCTGAGAGGGCATTTAATTATGAACATTTACCTAAAGTTTTATGCTAATCTGACAACTCCTTCTAATAAAAAAACATAAAATATAAATTATTGCATTTAGCAATTTACACTTGTTTTAGACTATTTTATTTCTCCGAGTTCCTGTTTTTTATAGTTTTAATTTTTCAATCGTAAATTTGAATTGGGAAGGTATAAAATGCATTTATTTTGTAAAAACAAGTACTTTTCTATTTTATATATTATAAATTGGTGAAGCTATGGGAATTTTAGTTCTGCCAACTAAAAATTTAAAAAAAGTTAGAGATAGTGGCGTATCCCCTTTCAATGTACACTTTATGTCTATTGTAGATTTGATAATTTATTTTGTTTGATTTTTTCTTTTTCTTTCTCTTTTTTCTCTCTCACTGATTACTATTGTATAAAATAGCTGTAATAGAGGTGTTAATATTTTGTATCTGTATTGATTCTGGGGAAAACTTAAATATATATATTAAAATATTTCTAAGAACAATATTTGATCTTATTTTTTTAATAAATTAATTTACTGAAATACCTAATTAAATTCACATAATATACCATAACAGTTCTCTTCAGTAATTTAAAATAAACAATAATAAAGATGAAATAAAAATGATATAGTACATAGCCTATATTTAAATATAAGTAACAAATATACTAGACGAGTTTCACAGATTTCAAAGATATTTATTTTTACATAAGCATGTATAGACTTACCGTTTCAATATTAGAAGATATAGGTCTACTTGAAAAATACTTGTTATGGAAGACACTATTTCAAAACTCTTTTTACTTAAAAGGCAACGAAATAAAAAAAAAGATTTACTATAAACATTTATCTGTCCTCTTTTTTCCGTGTCCAGTATACGAAATATAATGTATGTTGGGTAATTAAAAATAATTAAAACCTCCATATTTTAACAGATCTTTAAGTTTTATGAACTCAGACAAAGTAACTTTCTACATTCCGTCCGTCCATCGTCGTTGAGGTCTGTACGTAAGCACGATAGCAGCCACAAAAATTAAGGTAGGAACGTGAAATTTGATATACCTAGTGACTAAACCGTAATCACATAGAATACTATTGAAATTCAGAAAAATCTAATTGAAAATTGCAGCCACTTAAAATAGTATTTTCTTCATGTATTGTGTACTATTCAACTTACAACGTATTAAATATAAAAATGCAGATGTTAGTTCTGTATGTAATGACACAATTCCGATTTCTCTACGATGAAAAATAGTGAAAATATAAAAAACAATTCCAAACATTGACCTGCAAGAAAATGTGATATTCGTTTAGTTACTAGATCACGCAGGGCTGCCCAAACTAGGTAATGAACGTTCCATCAAATATACAGTCTCGTGGTCTGTCATAGCCGAGATACTGACACTAGCGAAGCGAATGGAGATTATTTAAGAGATGCACAACTATTAGAGCCGTTAGAGCCTAGCCGACATCAAGAAAGTAGTGATATACACAAAACTATGTCCAGACATTCTGTGTAACAACTGTTTTATACAAATATAATCTACTAAGTAATACTCCTTGATCTACCAATGTAATATAACTTTCAAGGATAAAATAAAGCTAAAGCTTAAAGTTTCAAATATTTTTGAAATATATTGAAAAAAAAGTTTGAAACTGAAGGCTTTTGCTTTATTTTATCCTTGAATATGGAGTTTCAAAAAGAAATATCTGCTATTGCATTAACTAATAACAGTTATGTTAACAGTTATGTTATGTCATAACAGTTATTGTTATTAAGTTAATATAACTTTTCCTAGAAAGTCCAATATATCTATTGGGTATTACTTTTAGAGGAACTGATTGTATCGCATTGTAAGAAGGGGCTGGGCAGGTACTACGATGATGTCATTAAACTATTCACGAAGCTACACATGTATTATAATATAGTATAAGAATGGTATTTAATTTTTAAGGCGATAGTGCATAATTGAAATAACTTAAAGTAGGCTATTTTCTGCACAGTATTTTCTTTTTAATTGAAAGTAGAAGATATATGATGTACGTCAAAAATTACAACAAAATCAAAAATATTGAGATCGATTCATATAAAAAATAAAAAAAACCTTTGCAACAAACGATTTTGAAATAGAAAAGGTGTTGTAATTACGTTTGAAAAAATAAAAGCAATCACGACAAATTATCGCGTAAATAGACTATTTTGAAAGATATGTAAAATTTTATGCTTTAAGTTGTGTCAAAATTTTGGAGTATATCTAAATAAATTAGTACATGTCTGAATATGTAACTGAAATTACAAAATGGAGTGTGATAAAATCCAAAATTTCCATAATGATTACAAGTTAGTGTTGTTGGATGTGATAAGGAAATAGCACCTGGAAATGGTTAAGGAAACGATTTGGAGATTCTGAATTGGCAGATGTTAAGGTACTGTATTTTGTCGACTCAAAACAAACTGCTCTTAACGATTTGCTGTTGTAAAACGTTTTAAATTTTCATATTGCGTGACGAATTGTCTATTTATAGATTTAAATAGATTACTATTTTATTTTATTTTTCAAAATTGTTAAATTTATCTAAACCGTTTTTTTTTAAATGGTGCAAAATTATTACATAAACTTTCTTACAGTAATTCACTATTTAAATAATAATTGAAGAATACTATTCTTTTTAAAAATCTCAGTTGGGTAGTTGTCGGTAAAAAAAGTAAAATGAACTTTCTTAATTTATATTAAAAATGTCAACTTCCCTTGTATGGGGACTCAAATTACTTCCCTTGTATCATGAACATGTCTTCAGAAAAAATCGTATTTGTTAAAATCGAGCTTTTGTTGACAGCAATAATGTTCTTTTTTTTTCAATTATTCCTAACCGTAATATTTTTATGTGCAATTTTGCACAAGGGTTAAGGTAATTGATTTTTATAATGCACACAATCGGTATAGGCCTAACAATTTTTATGGCTTAGAGTGATAACTCAAACACTGACCATTTTGAAGAGACCAATTAAAAACACTGACATTTTAAGTTTGATTATTTATGGTGAAAAGCTTTGGAACCTGCAAAAGAAAAAAATTATGAGCGCATCATAGAACTTGCCCAGCCCCATCATACAATGTAGCACAACAAGACCCTTAAACAACTAATAAAGACTGAAAATAAAGATACATAGCGACCATTGGTCAATGTGCAACAATATCCTTTATTAGTAATAACCAAAATTTGGTTTCTTACGCCTTGTAGGGAATGTTGAATTGTATTGCTACACTACAGCAGTAAGGAAATATATAAATTTATATTGAAATCAGGATGAAATCCAATTATTGTGAAAGAAAACAAGAAAAGATGAAATGCTTACGTTGAAAGTACATTGAACGTCACAAGTGAGGTGTGTGTATAAAAACTGTTGTGCAAAAAGGGAACGGCCCAATCGTTATAGGAGGGACCTCTGAGGGAGTGTGAGAAGATAGCAGACTAGGCGAAAGAGAAAGAGACCCCGTCAACATGAGACAGAGATAGTAAAACTATAAGAAGACTTTGCAAAAGTTTGAGCAAGATTTAATGTAATTAAAGGAGGTTGTAATTGTTTCAAATAAAGATAGCGTGTAGAATCACAATAGTTGGAAACATTCTGGGTTTATGTTTTTAATAGAACATTATGGTGAATATTTAGGGAGCTACAGGCGTTTTGAAAATGGATTGCAAGTGGCGAAACGTGAAATCTTAAAACCTGGTACATATAAACTGCAATTTCTCGTAAACCGTTTGAAATTTCAGTGATTTTTTTTCAGGGCTTACTCTCTCTTAAAAATTCTGCATCCTATGAGACCCATATCATTAGAAGTAATGATTTAGAAGGGAAATAAGAAATTGTAATTATTAATGAATAGTGAGAGTAGGCTATAGCGGAATGATCAATAGTACTTATATTAAGAGAGTTATGTTAACCTTAAAGAATGATAAATGAACCAGTAGATAGATATACGTGAGAATAACATTAAAAGAGATTTTATGTAAAGTGAACAGCTGATTATTATTTGCAAGTATGGAAGCCATTCCTGAAGTTGGATTTTCTAACACCCCCCCCCCCCGCATTACGTTTTATAGTGTTTGTAGGATTTTTGAAATTAATTTTTTAACGTCGGCTAGATGTGTAGTCTACATATTAAACAAATTCAACTCATTTCGCTCGTGTCAGTGCCAACTCATGTGAGCTTCGATATTGTACGTATATGAAGAACCTTCCACTCGCTACGCTCGTAGCTATATGAATATCTGATTTACTACGGAGTGTTTGAAATTATGTTTTTGACAATAACTTTCCCCTTTGTCAACGCAGAGAGGTTAGGTTGATACTATTTCATGCACAATTGAAATCTGAAAATATCTATCTGATTTAGTGTGTAAGTTTAACAACACGCGATAGATGAATGAAAAAACTGTTTAAAATGGCTTCCGTTTTGACGTTTTCATTTCCATTCTTCTAAAATAGTCTTTTTGAGCTCAATGTAAACCTCTAAATTTCTATTCCCTATCTTAATATGTGTCACCGTTATAGTTCTTCTGCACATATGATGACAACAACAAAGAACGAATGAGGGAGTAGAAAACAACTTTCCTGAGGTTGTGACACATGAAGATGTCACAAAACGGCGGTCGAAACTTTTCTCTCAAATAATCCTATATTTTGTATACTGAAGAATATATAAAAGAAACAAATTAAGCAATCTACTATGCAGGTTTCATGTAACAACGAAAAATATAATTGTATTGTAAATTTAGATTTGGTTTAGAAAGGAAATTTTGTAAAGAGAGCCATATTTTATGTAAAGCTTCCAAAGTTCATAGACTCCACTTTCTTGACGATCCTTTCTTACGAAAACTTCTTTCTTAAGTTTTTATGAAATTGAGTTAACGAAACTTGAAAGTACATTTAAAGTGCCTAACTTTAAACAAAGTAACAAATTTACATTACTAAAAGCAGTTTCATATTTGTCTGCATAATGAATCTAAGTAAGTCGTAGGCTACGCCAACGTGGTGATTGCCCTGGCCTGTAAATAAATGTACTCAAAAAATTGTAATGAAACTTATAGCTGTTAATTTAGGAAACAATTCGTTTACATTTTTTAGTTTACTAAAGATTTTTAATATTTAAACAAAATGCTTACCAAATGTTCATTGACTGTTATTATGCAGTTTAAGATTCTTATAGGGAGAGTCAAAATTGCACGGCAATATTTAGGGTGTTGATAACAGATATAAATATTTAAAAAAGGTTTATATAAAGACAGATAAAGAAAAGATTTGTTTTCCATTTGTCGAGCATTTTGTTTATTCATAACATATACAATATATATATTTGGTTATCGATTATATGAAGATTTGACCCACGCCTTATTTTTCTAACCTTTCACCTGTTTACCAGAAAATCAAGCCATAGTTTTGTACTATTTTAAAATGTCGATGGTATTTTTTTAGGCCGAAAAAAGAGTTTCTTTATTTTTGAATGTTTGTATAGCTTAAGGAAAGCATAATTAAATTTGGAGTCGAGGGGTGCTATTTAAATTTCAAAATTTTAAATATTTTTTTCCATTTTTATAATTTTTTTTTTAATTTCAACATTTATCAATACCAATTATATGGACATCCAAATTGTTATATATTATTGGTCTCATATGGTGCAGAATTGAAGAGAGAGTAAGCCCTTAAAAAATCACTGCAATCTCAAATTGTTTACGAGAAATTGCAGTTTATATGTACCAGGTTTTAAGATTTCACGTTTCGCCACTTGCAATCCATTTTTAAAACGCCTGTAGCTCCCTAACTATTCACCATAATGATATCAATTTTTACATGAAAAAAGAAGAAAGTTCAAATTTTACTGTGGTGTTTTCAGTTCAAAAATATTTGTTACAGATTCTGAGTAATTAATTCGAGAATACAGTCAATTATCAAATTTGGAAAAATCGTAATTCCCCCTTGCAATTTTTTTAGGCAAAAAAGTGAGTTTTTGATTTTTGAATGTTTCTATAGCTTAATAGAAGCAGAATTAAATTTGGAGTCGAGGCGTGCTATTAAAATTTCAAAATATTTAATATTTTTTTCCATTTTTATCTTTTTTAAAATAAAAATGTCAACATTTAACAATGATATGCATGTCCAAAGATGCAGAATTGAATAAAGAGTATACCCTGAAAAAAAATACTTTGAAACCTCAAAGGGTTTACGAGAAATTTTAGTATTCAATTTTTTGAAAAAAAGATCATATTTTTTAAATAATGATATTGTTCTCGTAGGATACAGAATTGAAGAGAATAGTAAGCCCTGTAAAAATCACTTTGAATTCTAAATTTATTTACGAGAAATTGCAGTTTTTATTTGTGCCAGGATTTAAGATTTCACGTTTTGCTACTTGCAATCCCTTTTTAAAACGCCTGTTGCTCCCTAATTATTCATCATGATTATATGAATTGTTACATGAAGAAAATTAAAATTTTACCGTGGTGTTTTTAAATCAAAAATATCTGTTACAGTTTCTGAGTAATTAATTCGAGATTATATATACTGTATGATTCTGCCATATTCTTTCCCGGTCGCGTTTTAAAACTCTTCCCATATTATGTAGAATGAAAACGATTGTGCATCTTTCGTGAGTTATTTAAACTATTATAAGTCAAAATGAAACACTTGTATTGGAGAATCTGACCAAACATGTCACATATTTGTCTATGGTATTTGTATAAGGTGAAATAACCATAATATACAAATTAATAAACCGTCATGGAACTTACCCAGGATCATTAAACAATGTAATACAAGCGTATTCTTTAATGTAAGAATTTTAGGCCTTGTGGGATATGTTAAATTGTTTTGTAGATTAAGAGATCTTATCTAGTAAAGTAAATTTGTAAACAGTTGTTACATAGGTTTTCTGAACCTTATAATTGTGTATATATCAACTCTGTTGGCTGGGGCCAAACGGGCCTTGAAGATTTTATATATTTTGGCCCATGAAATATTAAATCGACTCCTAGTATCGTTAACCTCGCTTTCCCGGATTTCATTACCATACAAATATTACATTTTGTTGGGAGGGCTAGGTTAGGTTAGGTTAGGTTAGGTTAGGTTAGGTTAGGTTAGGTTAGGTTAGGTTGGGTTAGGTTATGTTAGGTTAGGTTAGGTTAGGTTAGGTTAGGTTAGGCTAGGTTAGGTTAGGTTATGTTAGGTTAGGTTAGGTTAGGTTAGGTTAGGTTAGGTTAGGTTAGGCTAGGTTAGAAATCACGTTTTTAACACTAACATCTCTATTTATCATTGTAGAGATTTCGGATACCATTAAAGGCAGATTTAAATGTACAATTCTGAAAAACCATCCACTCTCAATGCTCCTGTCGGATGACTCACCCCAGGAGGATGTCGTATTTATAACAAATTTTCTTGCAAGGTTAGGACTCGATATTCGGATGACTACCGTTTTACATTAAAACACATAAAACATTGAAGAGTAGCATCAAACTTTTAATATGCGTGTCATTGTTTTAAGATGGAAAAGAGTTAAATAGAATTAATTATTTAGAATATTTCATTCTAACTAAACTTTTTAATTTATTCGTCTGGAACTAAATTAACCAATACGACTCAAATATTTGTATTCATTCAAGTTTAATGAATAATTATTGTCCGTATTTGATCTCACCTTCGTTAATCTCCTTACAAATTATTCCTTTCATTACTTAAGCTTTAATTCATTGTATTTATTTACTCGAGTATGATTTGTTTTCATGTTTATTTCTAGGAGAATATTTTTTGTTCTTATTTCGTTCTAAATTAAATTATTAAAATTACGTCAATTAAGTTTTCATGACAAAACAGACTATGATAATTCTCGTTAGTAAAGAAAATTCCAATTATATGCGTAAATAAATGGATGTACAATTATTTTTACGAGTGTGTAATTAATAAACAAGATGACCTTTGAATCTGGCTGACCTTTTTCTTCAGTTTTTTTTTTTTTTTACACATTTTTTCTTAATTAGTTTTTTTTTCATGTAAACTGTTCATTGTAGGTCTAAGAAATTTTGCGTTTTACTTCACCAATTTGGCGGCGTCAATTTTATAATTTAAAATATAAATGAGATTACGTGACATACAATTTAGTATAGTATTTTTCCACTCTATCAAAAATGAAACAAATAGAATTTAAGAATTTTTGTTTGACGTTGATTTTGACATTCTACTCCTTAATATTGTGTCTGGTTGTTGGCAATTTTTTTCTCTGTAGTCTGTCGTATGCACTGCGCTCTAAAACATGTGAACAGATTTTTAAAACTTTTGGTACTTCGCGATATTTTGAACATATCTTTACGCGTTTATTTCATACTTTCGATAACTAAACATTTAGAGGTAGCTGCTGTAATGGAAAAAAAAACAGAAAATTACGATTTTCTCAAAAACCGCTTTAACGATTATGATGAAATTTTTGTGCAACTGTAGTTTCTAAGTTACCAAACAAAAACATATAGGTCGCTATCTCTCAAAACATTATGTTTTCTGGGTTATTGGTAAATAAACTATACAATATTAGGCTATTGCACTAACTTTTTCACACAACCGTTAACAAAACTAAAATATTTGTTCTTATATACAAAACAAAATCTCTAAAACACTTCTAAGTATAAATAAATATTGAGCTTGACTTGTAAGATAATATTACATAGACTCGAACACAAGATCTCACCAAAATTACGTTTATTTAATCAAACGCGTTTCAACGACAAACGCCGTTCTCAGTGATACACGAGCTACGATTATTAAACTATAACTTATTACTATTACTTCTAAGTAGATATCTCTGTATGAATTTCTTATGAGAGATAATTTACCAGAAAGTTTCTTCTTTATCAACTTATTATTTTGGAATACATTTAAATAAAATTTAACCTTGTGACATAATCTAGCAACTGTAGTAAATCCCATTTGATTCAAACAAATACTTTCAGCTGCGAAAGTTATTTTCATTTTTATCAATTATTCCTACCATGTAATTTACTTTTGCTTGAGATTTTACTCACTGATTAGAATCATAATCTTCACATTCGAACCAAAATTCATTGGTTTTTATTTTTTATTTACCGGTCTGTATGTAGGGATAACTGTTGATGAATGATTTGTTTCGTTCCTGATTTATTTGATTTGATCTAAAGTTCATAAAAATGTATAAAATATCGAGTTTTGATGTTAATGCAGCTTCCTTCAAATAGTTGAAAAACACCTTTGTGATATTGTCAAATAATACCTACGTAGAACTAAACCTAAAAAGCAATATTCAAATTTTATTACTTCACTCTTATCTAAAATATAGTGTATAAATTCAATATTATATTGAATTTATTATTCATTTAAACATACAAACGTACTCAAAAAGTAAAAAAAATAATTATAAGCGGAGCCAAAACATCAAGGTTATGGTTTGTTTTTATAGTTCAAAATTATCATGATTCGTAACTCTTACGATTTTATTAAATAGTTAGATAAATAAATATTCATATTTTATTACTTTTTATAGAAATCTGTTGTTCTAATTTGGAGATATTCCTGTTTTTTACCCTTATCAACGAAAACTATGGAATCGAAATTTTTACAGGATAATCGAACAAATATATTATGTTTGAGTTAGTAAGGGTTAAATTTTAGTAAAATATCAGAAACTTTAGAGTCGAATTTAGAAAAATTAATTCTATAGAAGGTACTTTTTTAAATTTTTAATTTATCCTAAATGAAAAATCTCAAGCAGTTAATTTGATCTAATTAACTCTATTGATCTGTAGAAGATTTCAAGGAACGCAGAACAACTGACGCACATATTTCCAAAACAATTTTGTTGGGGGTGTCGTAAATATTTAAATAGATTTATGTCAAATTCATTGTTGATTTGATCTAATACAAAAGATTTGTTTTTTTACGTATCTTCAAGAGAGTAAAAATAATTGTAAAATAATAAAATAACCAAACAATATATCATTATATAATAACTGAAATTTCAACTCAAAGGAATAGCAGACACATTTTGTATTGAACAATTCTGAACCATATGTTTTGTCGGAGGACCAGTTGATTAAAACAACAATTAATAATTGAATAATAATAAGTCAATAACAAAGTGAACGTGAAATTAAGACATCCAAGATCAAGATATAAATTTATGTAGAGAAATTGTTTGGTGAATCCTCTGTTGAAAGAGCAGTTCTGACATTTTCACGTGCTAACTACTAAACATTTACACTTAAATCAAAGATAATCCTTTATTTACACAAACTTACTCAACTCTTTTGTACTTTAATTGATTTCAGTTCTGTTAAGACAATTTATTTAGGGAACTAAGTACAAATTTGTAACATCGAAAAAAGCATCGTGAAAATTAATTTAGCGTATCAGTACATTAATTAGGATCCTTCGGTAGGTCTATATTTCGTTATAATAGAATATTATAACTCATGTTACGTTAGTTTTAAGCGGTCCCAGCGTCTTGGTATTACTGTATTTACAAAATGGGGTGAGGTAAGGGTGGTTGTCGAAGAGAATCTATAGCATGTATAAAGAACACGACGTTGGTTTTTCAGCGATTTTGGAAGAACTCACTTTGTTTAGACCAATCGTAATTTCGCTTGGTCAACGGTAAGCGAATGGAGGTAGGTCCTCATTGGACAGTTTAGTAATTGGCCATACCTCGTGATATTGAGTTCCTACAGTACGAAGCCCGTCAAAACAGAACCAACAGGAAGTGACTGTTAGTTCAGGTGCTTTATAACTGAACATGTACTGTTTGAAATATAGGATAAAATGTACAACTAACTTTATCAATACTTTTTTAGGTTATAGTTTTCAAATGTTCATTATACCAAGTTTAAAAAAATACCTGTAAACATCAGTGGAGAAAATGTTTCATAAAGGACAGACATATGAAATCGTTAAGCATATTGTAATGTTTTAAATACCCATAACCTATAAAAATATAAACCAATAATTGTTATATTAGGCCTGAGAATTAATAAATTTTCTAATCATGAAATATAGAAACAGTATATAATATTCCCATCGGGATATAAATATTTCGCAGTAAGTAAACTGGAAGACTGGTAAATCTTAGAAAGAGAGAATTAATTTTGTTTGTAGATAGATCAAAAATTTAATAGAATCATAACTTTTAATCCGACACGTAACCATTTTATTTTTTATATGACGAGTTTCGGAACTTATGCATCATCATCAGATGACTAATTCGGTATCCATCTTAGGATGACATAGAAATCCCGAAAGGCGTAATATTTAAAAGAACAAAAATGCTCACGTGGCGGTTTTAAAAGATAAGATACTTTATTCTTTAAAAAAAACAACTTAAAATATAAATACATTTTTATCTTCTTCTACTCGTGAACTACTTTCCTAATCACATTAATTTACTGTAAATATAAACTTACTACTAAGTTTTTATTATTGTTAAAAATTGGCCATCTATAGTTTGGTTAAAAAGATATCTTATAAATAGGATAAAATTATAAATAACTCTAAGCTATTATATTAAATAATGAAAAATTTTAATCCCTTGTTTGTACATCATATTTATAGTAGACTACTACAAGTGAACATTTTGGTGAATAAATAAATAGCAAAATGTAAGTTATCAGTAAATATTGCGAAAATTATAAATTAAACAAGCTAGAATTAACTGCAATGCATGTAAATAACTGGTAATATAAGTTTGCACACCGGAATATCTTATACAGACTAAAACTACTAAGTGAAATAAACTTTTAAAATGTGAGCTTTATAAAATTAATTGTAAAACAGATCTAAACTGTATCTTAAGCGTCATCATTGTACTTACCCAATCCTATCATACAATGAATACAAGCAGATCTTTAAATATATGCCCAAACGTTCGTATTATAGGCCTTGTAGGAAATGATAAATTTTATTGGTAGATCTAGAGGTAGTAGCCTACACAGAAGGAAAAGGTTAGGTTATAATAGTTGCATAGGTTTTTTAACTTCGTAACATTTTTTGACGTCGGCAGACGCCTAATGGGCCTCGTAGATGTGTGTATATTAAAACGTTTCCACTCAATTCTCTTCTGTCAGTGTCTATTTACCCCTGGTGGATTTTAAAACTGTACATACAGTAGCCTCAGACTATACTTCATTCAGTGAGTGTTGAGAGTGAAGCACCGCCCACTAAGGCACTGACGTCAGAGTCAGACTGATTCACAAGCGGCCCTTGTGCGTGCGACGGGGTTGTTGTGTTTTAATGACCCCTTAAATCGCTCACCTAACTCAACGAACTAACTAAAGCATTCGAGAACTGTCTGTCGAGTGGGGTATGACTGTGAATTGTGGGCACATTCCACATGATGTCCTTTCCCAGTATTGGCTAGAGTCCTGAGTCTCGTTAGGGGATGGGCGGCGCTTCACTCTCAACACTCACTGAATGAAGTATAGGATTGTGTCTGGTGTAAGGGGCGTGTCCTCCCTTCTACTTGCTTCCTTAGCCTGACTTGACGGTACAGCCCATTCCAAGAAAACTAGGTAGACAAATTACTGCTTAGCTACATTTAATTCTTAAAGTTACAACTTCGTGATAGACTTTTGTAAACGTTTTATTCTTATTTACACCGATAAAAGAAACGAAAGTTTGATACACGTTTACAAAGAAGCATTTGAGGTCTATATTTTTTTATTGGGGTTGTACCGCTGAAAGTAAACGCAACAAACAAAGTGTGTGGGCGCCTCTTTTCCTCTTCACCCCAGACACATTTCTACCTTGAGGATACTGTATATGCAAAAGCTTCCTCTCGCAACATTCGTATCGGTGTCTCGACTCCAACAAATCTCGTAACTATACGAATATTAAATTTTCTTTAGAAGTCACATTTGTAGAGAGGTGCGGTTGGCACCATTAAGTTCAGAATAATAATCAGCATGTTTTCTTATTTGTCGAATAACGCACTAGACATGAACGAAAATAGGTTTAAAATGTCCGTCATTTTGACTATATTAGTTCGATTTTTCTAAATTTTATAAAATTTCGCATTATAATCCCTTACACCAAATTTGTGTGACTGCTATCCTTCTTATCTAAAGACAACTACGACATAGATAGACGGACGATATGTCGAAAAAAATTCTAAGATCATGGATTGTGAAGGTAAGACATAAAACCTAATTTGAAATATATTGCTATTTCCAAACTTATCTTATTGTTTTTAAATTATAACAGACAAGCCTGATTATTTAATAAAGTTTAAAATATCGACAGTTTCAGAAAAATGTGATATTTATGGTCACGGTGTCAGCTGTTTTAGTTACATTTGCGTCATCGCTTATATTGTAACGTAGCGGATATTAATAAGACACGATCTTCGCGGGATCATAATAGTAAGTAGGGACTTGGGAATCAGGAGTCATTGCTGGATCCACGCATTTTTTCATGTAGTCTTTGGTTAGATCCCTTTCATCTTTGCTTAAAGGTCGCTATTGATGAACTCTAATTCTATTCTAACTCTAAAAGTGTTCAAGTGTTTGAGTATTTTACTTTTTCTTCTTATCTTTCTTTTTTATAAGGCGATGATTAATACGGAAAAAAAATGTGACGTCATATTCGAGGGACACTGCGTTTTTAATGGTAGCTGTGAAAAACTATGTTTTGTGTCATAATCAACGTAAAACATAGTGTGTGTAACCAATCTAGTTCCATAACAAGTTTGGGCGCCATATTTTATGTGCTCATCTTTCTTTCTTTTTTTATAAATCAACGACGACTGAAAAGTTTTAACTTTTAAACGAGGGTAAAAATACGCTACATTAGATTCTTATTACTAAATCATAAAACTGACCTGCACAAAAATAAAGAATATAAACAACAAAATCTTATATGCCTTACAAGATAGTGTTTTTACGGCGTATAAAAGACCGAAGTGTAAAAAGTAAGGAAAAGACCCAAGGATAGGAAGGGACTGTACTTAAAAGGTCACACGTTGTTAAAGTCAAAACTACCCTCGCGTGCTTGTTGTCATAAAACGTTGTTAATTTACATATTGTAATGAAATGTGCGTGTGCTACAGCTCATAATCAATTTAAATAGATAACTTTCATTGAAAGTAATATTTTATAAAATCAGTTTAAGAAAAACTGTTCAAAATTTTGCACAAACTTTCTTACACAATCGTTTACGATTGAAATGTTATCTAAAATAAGCTATTCGTAGCGAAAATCGGTTCGGTGGTTGTTGTAAAATTGTGAAAATTAACTTAGGACTTGGTGTTTGATAAAATGATGATATATTTAAACAAGGCCGAAACATGCTTCACGTGTCGTATAAACACGTCCTCAATATAAATCTCATTTTCTTAAAGTCTAGTCCAGCTTTTAATGGCTGCAGTGAAACTGCATTTTTCTGAATTAATATTAAACCGTAATATTTACAACCTACGTTTTTCACAAGTATTTGTGTCATTAATCTTAACATTTCCAATAAAAATTGAATAAAATCAGCAGCGTCATGACTGATGTTTTGACATTTTAACCACAACTCAAGAACCAACCATTTTGACGAACGTTTTGTTTGAGTTCTTGGAGTTGTGACGATGTCACTTCTGGTTGAAGTTACTAAATGGGAAATCTTGGTTACAATCTCGCTCACGGTATAACGGATGCAATGAAACACAGCTGGTGTCAAGTGTACCTACCGTTCTGTAGAGAAGTGTACTGACCTGTTCCGTATCTAATACCTTATTGTAATGTAAGTGTAATAATTTATTATAAATTAAAATGACAACATAGTTTTGTGGGTTAATGGAGATTGACAAGTTTTTTCTTGTCCAAAACCAATAGTTTTTAGTGTTTTGTCCAATTGTATGTTCAAGTGTTATTAATGAAGTCCCCTTATATTCAATTTATGTAGTTTTCCATCTAAAGCTGATTACCAAAGAGTGAAATTTGATCAGAAGGGATAAGGGGATTAAAACCTTTGTGGGTGTAAATAATGTTTTTTACAACCCATAGCACCCAGGCTGACCTTAATGGTAAATTTTAATTCCATGCCTATCCTAGGTTACAATTAAGCAAAATTCAAGTTGAAAAGGCAAAATTTTACAAAAAATCGTTGTAGCAGATTTTGATAACATTGTAGTTTTTTTTTATTTGACAGCTACCCTTAAATTAAAAAAAAAGTTCTATGATATAACTATTTTGTAAGCTTTGTAATACCTGCTGATTCTAACCGTCATATCAGCCATAAACACGCTGCTTTTCACAGCATGATACATAGACTTATTATTGTACCTCTTTCACCTAATGACTTTAATGATGAATTGAATGTTGTTAAACTTATTGCTGATAATAAATAAGGATGATGTTAGTTTAATAAATAATATTTTAAGAAAGAAGTTAAAGCGAAGAGCTGAAAATTGGTCTACTCTTCCCATAACGATAGCATTGAATAGTTAAATATTGTAAATTATCTTGTATCAACAGAACTAGTTATTAAATCAGTAACCTTATTTCAACTAGATGCAATCGTAAAGTAGCCTTTTATTGTTTTATTGTACAAATCTACGAAAAATGTTGGTTAATAAAGATAAAAAAGAAATGTTAGAAAATAACGGATAAAAAATCTTGTCAAGATTGTCACTCTGAGTACATAGGCCAATCAGGTAGATCTATAAAAGTTAGGATTAAAGAAAATGTAAATAGTTGGTAACATGCCTATAGAAACTCTAACTTTGTTAACCACCTTTTGGACTCAGGTCATAGTTTTGATCCGAAATTGAATGTTAAAGTCTTACATATAAAAAATAAAATCAATAGATTAAATAATTTAGAATGTTTAGAAATAAATAGATCTCTTTCACTTAGGCCTATTTTCAACTTAAAAGAACAAATTGTATTAAATTCGTCACCCCTTATAAAACCCATTCTTAACTTATAGTTCATCAACCTTCATCTACCTTCTTGGTTACCACCCTTCCCGATTTCTCTATTGTATTTCAGTTTCTTTTCACTTGTGTATGCATAAATAGTTGCCAATACTTTTGTAAAGCGAAACAATTGTAGCTCATTTTATTATTAAAACAATTTTGAAACTTTAGCTTTATTGCCTTATTTAATCCTTGAATATGGAGTTTCAATACGAAATATATGCTGTTGCATTAAATATAATATTAACTATATTATATAATAAGGAAAAGTTGCTTTCATTACCACAAGCTAGCAAAATATGAAAGGGATTTTCCTTACTATAAGACATCACGGTATTAAAAGCTCCCGGTGAAAAGTGTTTAAAAAAAATGCTTGCAATCAGTATATGTTTTTAAATTACGTATTTTTCAAAAGAAAAAATTCTAACAAAAGAAAATAATACAATGTTGAAGCATAAACTGGGCAAAGTATTTATAAATAATGTTAAAAATGTGTTAACATTAAATAAAACTCTAATTAAAAATAGATAAAATATTGATTTGTTACTTTATTTTAATTAGTTTTGTGCTTATAATTTATGTCGTGTTAATGTTTTAACTTTCTCAAATATAAGTAGTATAGAAAAAGTTATATGATAGGTCAAAAATTGGTGTCAAGTTTATAACTCCAATGAGTCCTAAAGAGTGTATTTTTAAATGATGTCTGTTTGTAGTTTGTCTATTTGTCTGATTGTCGTATAGAGTCAAATACTCGTGGACGGATTTTAATCAAATTTTTTACGTGAGCATATTTCTCCATAACTTTGAACCTTTTTTTAAGTTTTTAATATTTCAAAATGTTAGGGTTGCTCTCATAAGAAAAAAGCATAAATTTAACGTTTTTTTTTTCAAAATCTGTCCTAACGATTTTGATAATTTTGTTCAAATATAGACTTTAACAATGTAAACATAACACGTATTAATCAACATCTCTTCTAGTTGGTAGTAAAAAGATCGTAATATCTCAAAACAAATTCTAACAATTGCATTGAAATTTTGAAAAAGTTTGAAGATTACTAAACTAAAAAAAACAAAATTGCAAGTAACATATATTAACTTACTGTACGTGGGACTATCATTGAAATCTTGATTTAATCAAATACCATCTCCGCCAATAAGTTATATCCTTATTTAAATATATATATATATATATATATATATGTATTTTTTAAGGCGGCTTGCATGATATATTTTTACTTTTTTCTTGTTTTTATTTTGTTTTTTAAGATGAGTGAATGAATAAGTTTCTGCAATTTTTTTTTAATTATTGTATTTTTCTATCATAATTAAAATAAAAACCTTAAATGGTGGATAAAATAGTGTAAATGGTGTAAAGATATTTAAAAGATAATACAAATTAGGCGACCTGTGAAATATTTCTTAGAATTCACCAGGCGACTGATGGAGTATACATATTTTAAAAATGTAAGACACTTACAAAACAGATTTATGAAAGTTTTAAAGTAAACCATGTTTTATTTAAAGCTTAGAAAGTTTGCAGACTCGTCTTTTACGACTAAAATCAGACTTTGTAAGGTTTTTATGAAATTTAGATAAACCAACGAAACTCCGAAGTATATAATATTTCATATCTCGTATATTATACAACTTATATCTCACGAAATTAAATACTAATTTGTAAATTTCAATTCTACATTTAATGTTACTAACCTCAGCACTCTACGATGACAAATAGGGAAGTTATTTTTAAAAATGTAATTAACGTTGAAAGAAAATGTGATGCTGGTAGAGTTACGAGATGGAGAGTCGAGTCACTGACAAGGGAGTAACTCGTGGGAGCTCCTTCATAGAGGTAGAGTTTCTTATATACATACGTCAAGAGAATAGAGATTTACACAACAACTAGTTTCAGATAACTTAACTTACATAAACCTAAGCTATTTGGTAAGCCCCATTGATCTACAAATACAATTTCACATTTCTTACAAGGCCCAAGAGATCTAATTTTGTTCATTACATTAGAGCATCTGGTTTGCATTACAATGTATAATCGAGCTATGTAAGTACCATAATGTTATAAAATATGTATTTATTATTAAATCTAGGAAGTTATCTAGAAAGTACAGAACAACAATTGCATCAGCCATTGTAACAAATACCGTGATGTATTTACTGTGTCAATATCTCTTATTAATGCTCAAACAATCAACAACGCACTGCCAGGCCTGCCTTTAATTATATAACATGTTTACACGCCCTTGTGTTTACCACTTCACTTTGATTAATCGAAACCGACACAGCTTTATTCAGTTTAATCGAGATATCGACAATCGAAATTAACTTCTACTCTATATTTGACTTAGTCAATGTTCATTGTTTGTATTAGTTGGTCAACATGAACGTTGGTTTGAAATGAGTTTTGAATTTGTAGGTTACCGTGGTAGAAAAAGTAGAGTGAAATTGAAATATTCGGAGTACAGCTGGTGAGATGAGATTATTGTGTAGGGTGAGAATTCAGTGTTTTTAATTTGTCACTTGTAGATGGAAAGAGTTTTTGAAAGGCAAATTTTACGTAAAACATATGGGAATGTTTCTCAAATTTAACAATGGCCACGTTTCAGAAACAATTAAATGTATCTCCTAGGAGATATCGTACGCTACATAAAGTCAAGAAGGTTGGTATGGTGGTGTGGTGATATTGTCAAGGGAAGTGCTGCCGAGACAAATGCTGAAAGGAAATATTGATAGAGTGAGAAGGAGGCGTAGGTTGTGTGACGTGGATTTTAAGGTCCATGGAGTGCGGGACTGGAGGTTTATTGCATACGCAAAGAAGAGACTGTAGGCGAGGAGTGGAGGAAGCTAAAGAACACATCAGGCTTTATCACTTCAGATATATAGTTAACCGTCTTTATTTAAGGGGAAGTTAGGACCGTCAGGTCCTATCTACCACTTAACCTCATATACAAGAAAAGTAAGCAAAAAACGAGAATAAAATTCCAAAATGACGTTAGACTACATTAAAATAATTATTATAATAAACACACACACACACACACAAAAACATAATTATTTGGACAAAAATGAACAAACAGTTAAAAAACAAAACAACAACAATCATGGGAAAACAAAAATATAATATATAAAAAGGAAAGATAGTTACAAAATATTATTATTTAACAGCATTTCATAAGAGTAATTTATCAACTGAAACCAAATCTGGAAAATAGAAAGTAAAAAATATTGTAAAAATACTATTTAATATTTTAAACTAAACTAATAATTTAAAAAACCTAAACATACAATATAAAATCGTAAATCAATGTTTACTTCTTTATATATATATATACCTATATGTTTTTAAAACATATCTCTTTTGATGTCCCCCCGAGTAAAAAATAAGTTTTATGAAACGACGTCGCAGCTTTCATATGTGCAAAGTTCTACATTACAAACCAGTGAACTGTTTTAATCAAACTTGCTATGTGCATATATTTTCGCCATATGTAGGATAGTTTCTTAATTTTTGTTTTTATAACTGACAATTTATGGTAGCTGTCATAAGAAGAAAAATTTACGATTTTCTCAAAATCGGTTGTAACTATTTTGATTGAATTTTTCTGAATTGTAGCCTCAAGAACCCAAGTGAAACCTAATATTCTCCATATTCATATAAATGCGGCTTATGAGTTATTTATACAATTTTTTTAATTCGGTTCTAACTCTTTTGTTCAAATTTTAGTGAAACTGAATATTCTTAGTCAAAGTAGTGTACGATATGGCAAGTAAAAGATATTACTGTACAGAAATAATAGACGAAAAACGAACCTTGCTGTCATTATAAGTTCTACTTTAATCTAATACGATTTAAACTGAAAACTCGTTTTGTCACAAGTATAGCAAGTTACCCCCCCCCCCCTATTTAAATATGCAAAAACTCGTGGAGATATTCACGGTTAATTTTTACTTGTTGTTTATCAAATACTCAACTGAAACGTTGTGAAATTTATCTGTTATTTTGCTAAGATCTAGTTTTATTTATTTTTACAGAACGCCTCTCGTGCAACACAAACTACCACAGGATTGTAAAAGTTGTAGATTAGAAGAAACTACAAATAGCTATTTTTTTCAAACAGTATTCATTTTTAAATTTCACAGGTTGTATATGTAAGAAAAAAATTTGGCAACGATTAACCATCAACGTCAAAACCAAAACACTGAACTTGGAAACATACATTTCGCAGAGTATATCCCTTCCATAAAGTCAGGACATTATAAGAAGAGTTATATCGTAATTCAACACCCAAACGAGTTGAAAGGTGTAACATTTATTTTTATGTATTTTTCAACACCTCTTTTTGGCCGGATATTTAGTGACCTATAACATTGATTATCCATCGAAATATGTATAAGTGGTTAATGGTGAACAATGTGACAAAAAAAAAAAAAGAATTACAAAGATGGTGTCATGACGACAAGTGTCTAAATTGAGGTGGTGGATATGTTGAAAAATAATGTAGATAGATTTGAAACTTCTGTATTTATTGCATTTGTTTTATCTGAATATTAGTTATATTTACTGGCCTAACGGAAACTAATTTCTGAATAGGACTAATATAACAATAATAGAAACACATAACATAATTTTTTCTGGCAATTAAATTCTCACCAACCTCTACAACTTCCAATCATCCCAACCATTTCTTCTATAAAGTTGTTCGTCTCTCTAGCTTACTTGTGTTAGGAATAGGTTAATGTTAGGTTAATTAATTAATTTGTAAATTATGTTAGGAAGAACACATATTAACAAAGCTCAGAATGAACCAACTATTGTGAAACAGTTAAAAAAAATGTTGGAATGCTTCACTTGCAACTGAAGTAGGACACCAGAGAGGACAAAAGATATATAAGCGGTCAGCACAATAGGGAGGGGGTCTTTTGGAGCTTTGGAAGATACAAGGCTGTGTCGCTAGCCGTTGTGCAGGAACTCTACTCCAGGAAATGTACTCTACAAAAAGTAAGCAAGCATTTATATATATATATATATATATATAAAGTAACCAATAAAATTTGTAATCTCATTTATTAAAGAGTAACGATAGTTTGAATACTTTTGGGCTTTGTGAAATGAATATTTAGTTTGGATGTTGTTCATTTAATTGAGTTCTATTTTTTTGTATTGTATTTAAAAATATTGTGTTAAATTCTTATTTTTTGTATTGTATTTAAAAGTATTGTGTTAAATTCTTATTTTTGTATTGTATTTAAAAGTATTGTGTTAAATTCTTATTTTTGTATTGTATTTAAAGTATTGTGTTAAACTATCAAGGAAATAGACACAAGTCTCATAAACGATAATAAAATTAATTAATATACTGAACTACTGATTTTGATTAAAACAAAGAACCCAGGCAATTTTGAGGGTCGTTCATAACACTTGTTACAAAGGAATTTTCTTTGGGGCAGATCTCTTCGATAAGGGAATACAAAATATAGTGCTACCGTATGACAAGTCCCTAAATGTATGAGGTAGATATGTCTAAAAATATCATAGATACGTATGAAACTTTGGTACATAACATATTTGTTTTGTCTGAATAAGTCACTTTCTAGAGAGCCCTCGTATAAAATTAATACAAACGTCAGATTTTGTATATATTTTATTTGGAATTTCTCACCAATCTCAACTACTTCCACTCATCCTAACCACCGTTAATATAGTGGGCCTTCTCTGTAACCTACAACTTGTTGAAAACAACTAATGTTGTATCCTGAGTCTAGTTTAAACCCAAAACCTTAGTATTCCTCTAGATTAGAAAAAAACTCAAACCAATTTACTACTAGAAAACAATTAAATAATAAGGTTTTACTTTCTCACATATGCGTTGAATTGAAAAGATTATGTGATTTGAAAAAAAATATATCGAGTTTTATTAAGATCCATTTTATGGTGCTTCGAATTCAAAACAATCTTACTTTAGAATCATGTCTCCTACAGCCCAATGGCGATAGCGCAGTTATATTTTGGTCTTATATAGTTCCTGACTTTATGAAAAGAATGTATCTCATGAATTTTATCTTTTTAAATTCAACTATATAATAATCTGCCCAACATTACCTATAATTCGGTCTTATGAAGTGTTTCTCATTTAGGTTTTCTTAAAGTTTTTAACTAACCTACGTAAGTAGTAGTTACGGTTTCTTGGAATTTTTACTGGTTACTACTGATGATGACGACTTAGTTCTCAAAACTTGGTCTTTTTCAGTAATTTTATTGTTGTATTTGATTAATAAACGCCTAAATCAGAAATTTGTAAAATATATACTTATGACTTTCCAAAAGAGGTTTTAGAAAAATGAGATCTATAGTTTTGAGGATGCCGAAATTATAACAAATAATTGTAATACTGTATATTTAAATATGAGAGAACGTTTCAGTATTATTGTTTTTTCTAATCTCCATAGCTACGATTAAACAAAGTTTGTTCTCTTTTTAATTTACATGGTAATCTGTTTTCAGTTACCAACCTTCTCTCAACTTTTTAATATTATTCCGCATCTAGTTAGAAGGGTGTTTGTCTTTTCAAGAGACCGTGAAATTGCTTTGCTTAGGTTGGATAGCTTCACGTATCAGATACTTAAATTTGTTATGAATTTAGATGGAAAAAAAGAAGAAAATTAAACGCAAACAAAAATAGAGTTAGAGGAAATTATTCTTGAGAATGGATTTAAATAATTTAAACCAATTCTTTTCACAAATATCCTGTTTTTGTCATTTAAATCAGTATAACCAAATTATTCCCGTTTGTAACTACTTTTTAAAACGTTAAAAAATTAATGAAATCTACATTTAAAACATTGCACACATTTAAACACCTTTCCGCGTATTTAATCCAAGAGTTTTCGTTAGGGTGTTAATGATTCAGTAAGCCAAGACATTGGATTTTTTATATACAGTTTATAGGGTTTATCAATTATATTTATAATCTTTCAAGAGGTCACTTATAATGGAACCTGCAGGAAACTCTAATTGGACATTATTCAAATTTTGCTACGTCTTTACATATTTATTTTTTAGGCAGAGATAAAGGAGTTTTTTGAAAGGCAACACTCTCTTTGTGGGACCCTAGCTGGATCTATACTTTTTTGAAGTTGTCTTGAGTTACATCCATTACTACTTGTTCTCGTCAGGCCGTGACGTCATTAGGGTATTCAAGAGCTAGGAGTCTTAATTACACTTACATTACTTGCATTTTATTAAATGATGACGATTGAGAGATATTTTGCTTTTTATTAACAAAGAAAAACTTCGAACATTTAGTAAACTGAAATCAGACATGAATTTAACTGTATTTTATTATTATCCTGTTACGATTGGTTCCTCGAAACTGACCGAGTTCTTTGTTTTCAATATAATCAAATCATTGGTTCAGTACTCAATTAATATTTATTAACAATTATTATTAAGAATGAGTATCTCCTATATTACCACAATATTCTCATAATTACAATTATTCCAGAATGACTCTAATTGTTGTGACTCACAGATCTGATTTTACGTTATAGTTTATAATGACTTGTCTCTGAAATTAATTCAAGGTTTGTAGACGAAATTTGCTAACCCTGCTTACCACTCTTATGGATACTCATCCGAAGTTTCAATACTTCCAGAAGCTCTTACTCGCCAAGTCCCTCTGGCTATCTTCAAGAATTCCTACATCTAAGGGTTTATTTATTATCAATGACGCCTTCCTTACTTGCAAGGTAAGCAAGATAAGCAATTTCATCATTTTTCCAGGTCTGTCACAATAATTGTTCTCATAGTGGCTTCTTAAAAAGAACTTAGACTACATTCCTAACTAAACCTATCCTAATTACTAATAGAGCCACCTAAATTAAACGTAATAATTTATGAATAAATTATAGTAATTATTAGTAGATAAGCGATTTACCATGTATAGAATTCCCATTGCGACTTTAATGTAACCTCGTCAACGTGACAAAGCCGCAACCATTTCGTATAGTGTCATTTTTGTCTTCATGAAGATCTTTATAGATTAACAAATTTGGATATTGCTATTTAACATTTTAAAATCCTCTTTTAAATCTTCTAAAACTATGACATCGTTCTTTAAAAATGTATTAGCACAATCATAGTACTTACCCAACACCGACATACACTGTAAAAAGCAGGTTCTCTGAATTTAAAACCTAAAAGTTGGTTTCATGCGCATTGTTGAAAATGTTAAATTAAACTGGTAGTTATTACCTAGGGTTTCTGACCCTCGTAATTGTGTTTTCTGACTTCGGCTAGTGCTGTCCTGGTGGACATCGAGGTTGTAAATATTTGAAGGAGCCTCCACTCGCTACCGTCGGGTTCGATCTCGTAACTAGACGAATATCACATTTTCTTGGAAATTTAATGTTCAAAATTATATTTGTGACAATATCATTGCTACTTAGCATCGTAGAGATGTAAGGTTGGTATTATTACATGTATAATTAATCTGCTATTTTTATCTAAATTATTGTGTTATAAGTTAAATAATAAACTTGATAATGGCTAAATAGCCTGTGGGGATTACTCACCACTCCCCCCTCCCTTTCGTGAATCTGGTTATATCCGCCCGCAGAGCTAATAAGTGGAGTAGTGTTTGAGACAGCGGTGACTCAAGACGTCGCACAGCGTTCTTCTTAAATTTATTATATAGCCGTAATTTACTATCATGCCTTGCTAAAACCAAAGAAATAGGGCCGGTAAGGTCCTAGGGTTTATATCAGTGCGCATCGCGATTTTGGGTGATATTAAAATTATTAGTCGAACGATACGCGGCCATGTTGGGCCCTAGTATAGACCGACATGTTGTTGCAATACAGTGTAGTTAATATTAATATTGGTATTAGTGTAACTCTCTTATTTTTATTTAATTAGTCTGTAGTAATACTCGTCAAAAATGGCTAGCCTAAGTTGAGATTCGCCCAGAGTACTTATAATAATTTTACCACGCGATCGGGACCCGGTAATACATTACCAAAGTAGATCCACGTACCACCGAAATCGTACCCCCATGCAATGCCTCTAATCTCGCTACCGTTGCAAGCCGAAACGGCCGTCGTATAAAAAACGACCAAAACAGAATATTGTGGACGGTGAGTCTTTCATTTATTTATTATGTAATATATCAATATTCGTAATTACGAATAACAAATCTTATAAGTTAAATAACACAACAGATATTAACAAAATCTCATTAAATACCCCCCATTTGAACAGTTTTGGATTCTATAAGATCACATTAAAGTCCTCTTTACCAATTGATATTTCTAAATTAATTTTTGTCACAGCTGTTTTGCTTATGACAACGTCAACGGACGGACGGAATTCTGAAATTATCTTTTACGTTTCATGAGGCCACGAAACTTGAAGATCAGTAAAAAAGGAAGTTAAATTGTTTCTTTTACCAAACTTCCTGTAATTTGGGTAAATAAGTTGATGCTGTTTACTATTTTGTCCCTTTTCAATTGTTTTAAAAAATTGGGAACGTTTAAATAATACCTAAATAAAAGGTAGAATAACTGACCCATGAAATTTTGTTACGTAGTCAAGTCTCCATCTCTGTATTACAATATTACCCTGTGGTGGTGGGTTTTATTTTACACCCTGTAAATGTTATGAACAATATATTAAAATCTCAACCCTACCTATTTAAAAATTCAATAAAAATGGAAGCTGAATTTTTTGCAATTTTTAACTTACTACACTTTTTAAATAAAATTGTGTGTTGCTATTGAACTGTTCCCTTTCAGTGATCCTCAAAAATGAATTCATTTAAATCAAAACCAAACTATATAGAATAATTGACCCGTGTGAAATTTTTTAACGTAATTAAATCTCTACCGATCATTATTACAAAATTATCCAGTGGTAATATGACTTATTTTACACCCTGTACATAACATAAATTTGATAAAGTTGCAATACGTGAAACTTTTCCCACCACGGCAACCCAAACCATCTACTTGAAGATTATGCTGATACAGTATTCAACTCTCGTTATAATATTTATGCGAAGTAACAACACATTCTGCAAAATCACTAAGTAGTAATAAATCAAATTGCAATTCACGTTTCACATAAATTAGCACATATTGATTCATTGAATCAACGACAAGACTTAATACTCTATATTGACACCTGCCCCTAGTTATTGTTGAAGGATATCGATTAGTGAACCTGAAAATGTCAACCTATCGAACGTTACTGAAGAGATTTTACTATATATTGTTAAATATAATATTTCAACTATTTACATCACCGGAAATATACATCGGGTGTCCATTTTAACCGAGCCAATCCTGTGATATCTGAAACTGCAAGCAAACTTTAAATGAAGGACTTCACTTAGTTTTTAGTGACGAATTAATTTATAAAATTGAAATTTCGGAGTTTGTCCAACATTTCACAATAAGGCTGAAAAATTTATAATTTTTTTATAGAACTCCCTTTTTAAGTCTTTATTATTCGTGACGTGATTTTTGTAAACCCAAACGTTTAGAAGCTACAGCCCTAAAAAAATTAAAATTGAAAATTTTGCTTGTTTAAGCGTCATTTTATAATTATATAAAATTTAATTTATTAAATGGCATTGTTGTGAGTCTATAAGCAAACAAATAATTGTACTTCAATGAAAACAGTTTTATTTCATTTCTTATTTGTCAAAACTAATACATAAAAACGGTAATACGGCTAGTTTTGCCTGGCTAATTTACACTCACGCCATAGTAGTGTTCTCAGTATAAAGCGTATTAAAATCCATTTATTAAAGAAGTCGTGAAGGTATATTTTGTTTATGACACTGCTTGTTTTGCTTAGTTTACACTTGTATCCGAAAAATGATTTTTAAATTGATTTATGTTTGTCTTCCATCTCTAATATTATAACAAACTTTTTATAAATTGTGCCACCGTTCTCACTCACCCAAGCTAAAAATTAAAGAAATGTAAACCAAACCTAACCTAAACTAAACATTAGTTCAGTACTTGTCAAAGAAAAAGTGAATATAATCATGGCCGCTGTCATTGAAGAAAATATTGATTAACTTAAATAAAGATGTAAAGGTTCTTGTGCCAAGTGACTAAACTCGAGGGATTAAGGAAACTGGACTATGTACCACTCGTACCTGAGGTTTAAGAAAACCGGTGTTTTATTAATGTAGAAAAGGTAGCCTATTGTTATTATGCGATGGACTCGTTTAGTTGCCTAAAGGCGATTTTACAGTTAGAGTATTTTAAGGTTAAGTTGTGCGTATGAACATGCAAAGATAACAGTAACAGCAAACTGAATAAATAGTGTACTGGTAGAACCAGAACTTATATCATTTAACATGTGCGTCTGTCCATCTGTAAATCGCAACCCGTCTAACAGACTTGACGATGTATTAGGCTACAATCTTTGCATTTATAATCTTCGTATTGTCTCACAGATAGGAAAAATATAGCGATAACAAAAAAATACCTTGTGCTAGTTTGGAGAAACAGCCTAGTTGAAATTTTTTTATTTTTTAGAAAATATTGTGTGGGGTATGAAATGAAACTGGAAGTTATTCTAATTACGAATATGTAAGTTCATATGATTAAAAAATAACGTGCTGGTGCTAGGTCTAATTTAAAGTGTTAAATATCATCCCCCCCTTCCACTAATATGAGTAGATAGTGATCTACAAGTCTGAAAAAAATATATTTGGATTTGAAATTAAATTTTAGCACATAGTTCACCCTTTTATTTATTTGATCATGGGTTAGGGTCATGGATCTTCACAATTCAATGTAATTTCAACGAAATCATTAAAGTCGAGTTAAAACAAAATAAATATACAACAACCCCAATTTTTGTATTTTTAATGATAAACGTAAAAGCCACACTTGATATAAATTTACGGAAATGGTAAATGCTTTTTTGAAAAATTGTAATTAAGTTTTTTTTTATAGGAACTACTCCAAAATAAAAAATAGGTCTAAAATATTCACACATACCAAATTTGATTTTAATTTGTCCATGCGATTAGACTGTAAAGACACCAGACAAATGTAATTTAAAACTTTTTTTTCTCTCTAAGGATCTCAAAAGAGACTTACCGTTATGAACTTCACACATAACATTTAAAAAAAAATTACCCATCACATAACTCTCTCCATCCTATCTGTATGTGAGAGAGTATATATATTTTCCCTTGTTGTTTAGAAATGAAAAACCTCTTAACCATCATTGCCTAATGGAATAGAACAAGATAAAATAAAGACTCCCAGCACTCGAATAATCTAATAGTGTCAGGGTTGGAAAAGAACAAGAGTTAGTAAGCAGTTGATGGAAAGATAACCCAAGACTACACAACAAAGGTGTAGATCCAGCTAGACCCTCAGGATTGCCAAGCCAGTACTCACTAAAGTGAGTCTCTGAGGTAAGTAGAAGGTTTTTAAAAACATAGACAAATTTGAGTTAAAATTACGTTTACTTAATCAAACACGTTTTGACGACAAAATCGCCATCCTCAGTGATACATGAACTACAATAACTAAACTATAAATAACTTGTTGTTTATTTATTGTAGCTCATGTATCACTGAGGATGGCGACTTTGTCGTTGAAACGCGTTTGATTAAGTAAATCTAATTCTTGTGTTCGAATTTTATTCTATCCAATATTATCTCACAAATCAAGCTCAATATTTATTTATAATATTAAAAAGTTTGTTAGATAGATTTGAAATAGTTTCAAAGCAACGTCTTTCAAAATTGTATAACAGTAAATCATAGATGCTTAAGGGACACAAAAAGAAAAATACAGTCGAAATGCAAAATAATAAAATTAAAAATCACTTCAATTGTTTAAATTGACATTCATAAAAAGACATTTTGCTGAAATTCCTCTCTCTAACTCTCTGAACAGACAATATTGATTTTCCAAGAGATAAAAGACTTGCCTAAGTGTATTGAGATGCAAATAAGGCAGCAATAGTCAGAGTTTAAGCGCTGCTTGAAGAAGAAGAAGAACAAAGACATTTCGCTACCGACTGTCTCTTGTAGTACGTACGAATCTTTTAAATTGAACATATATCACCTCATAGAAATGTTAAGTGTTCTGTACGCAATATTCTGTCATAACTACAAGGAGATTTATTTATATTTTTTTGTGTAATAAATTTGGTTGCTCCGAATGAGCTGTTGTACTATTGTGAGTTGTGATTAATTCCATTGGCATATTTAATATAACAGCAGATATTTCTGGTTGTAACTCCATATTCAAGGATTACATAAAGAAATAAAGCTAAAGTTTCAAAAATATTTTAATAATATAAATGAGCGTCAATTATTTTGCCTTGCAGCATTATCGGGGAACTGATAATTAACAAGTATTGACAACTATTTATACATACACAACTAACAGGAAACTAAAATACAATAAGAGAAATCGCGAAGGGTAGGGGGAATGACCTAGCAGGTAGTCTTTCTGGCGCAAATTTACTTCAAGCTTTGGTAGGCACACTCATACACAAACAATCACACAAGTCTGCTTCCCTCAATCGATAGTGATCGCAAAGTACAAAGAGTGTACACACTTTGAACGGTTTCAATTTCTCTTTGTTTACCCAGAGTGTGTTCACTTCAAACAAAACGCAAAATCCAATTTCTTTTTTGTAAAGAATGCTTAATAATTGTGTAGATCTTTTGTGGAATACATTCACATGTTTATAAAGTGAGTACGGTGTGAAAGTTTAAAACATTTTCTTTCAAAACTGTGCGTCCGTTGATGCCAAAAATTGATTCGAACTTATTAAAATAATTATTTAACTATTAAAAACATTTTAAAAATTAATGGCATACATGGTTACTAAACTCACTTCCCAGTGATCATCTACTGAAAACAGAGTTTTCATATTCCTTCTCTTCGTGTTTTTCCTTCTGAGGGTTTTTCTTATGACCAGCACTATTTCAGGTGTATTTCTCTTCATTTATTGTGTCACCATTTCGCGCCCTAAATTCCCTTACACTTGATAAGGAAGATAATTTGTTTTGGAACTGTATAAAAGGTAAAAGTGAGTGAAAATAAACAGTAAACCTTTCTACTCACTCACCTCCAAAACAAAACAATAAAAAAAAGTCAATTTAGTTATTTTCAATATATAAAAAAAAAATGAAATTGAGGCATGGATGTTGACTTTAATATAATAATATATTGAAATGGCATAAATGGTCACTAAACTCACTTCCCAGTGACCATCTACTGAAAACAGAGTTTTCATATTCCTTCTATTCGTGTTGTTCTGAGGGTTTTTCTTATGACCAGCACTATTTCTTACTCCCTTTCAGGTGTATTTCTCTTCATTTATTGTGTCACCATTTCGTGCCCTAAATTCCCTTACACTTGATAAGGAAGATAATTTGCTTTGGAAGTGTATAAAAGGTAAAAGTGAGTGAAAATAAACAGTAAACCTTTCTACTCACTCACCTCCAAAACAAAACAATAAAAAAAGTCAATTTAGTTATTTTCAATATAAAAAAAAATGAAATTGAGGCATGGATGTTGACTTTGAATATAATAATATATTAAAATGGCATAAATGGTCACCAAACTCACCACCCAGTGACCATCTACTGAAAACGGAGTTTTCAGTTTCCTTCTCTTCGTGTTATTCTGAGGGTTTTTCTTATGACCAGCACTATTTCTTACTCCCTTTCAGGTGTATTTCTCTTCATTTATTGTGTCACCATTTCGCGCCCTAAATTCCCTTACTATGTTTTCTCCCCTTCTTTCTTCTGTTTTCAACTTAAACCTACAGTGCAAAACTACCCTGTTGTTATAATTGGTGTCGTAGGATACTTGGCGAGCTCTCAAAGTATTTAACTGTACCCACCAAACAGAGCTCTGCCTGGTGGATTATCCTCTATTTAGTTACTCGTGGGGGAAAATGGAAAGAGATATTAAATATAAAAATATTGGAAATCTTCCGCTGTGTCTTGATTTCAGCGGCAACGTGAAGATAATGAACTTGGTATTGAAACGTGAAACATGCCACTCACATTCCTGATAGAAGAAGCAATCAACAAGGAGTGCCTGAAAGATCTCGGAAGAAACTGTAAGATCCAGTGGCGGCTTACTCATAAGGACTCTCGGACGCCCCCCCCAATGATAATATTATTTTAATAATGTAAATACCTATATGTATTTAATTCTGTGGAGATAAATGAATTATGAATTGCCGCTATGGATTTAACCATCATTTGTAGCGGAAGTTTTACAATATAAAATATTTGACGAATGTATTCTGGAGTTCGGACGGTGGCCAGAGCGTCCCAGTTTCATTGCATTTAGTCATATGGGGCAAGCAGCAGACAGAGCTGAGGGTGCTGTGACGTCATTTACACAGCGTGTAATGGGCTTCTAGGGCAGAGTCCGAAGCTGCGCGCGCAGACATCAGTCAGTGAAGCCACCATAAATATTAGATGTTCCGCATTACTAAAAACCTTGTTTTCGATGGGCAAAATAAGTTGGCGCAACTGTTCTAAATAGTGTCTCGCCACTCACACGAGTTGTTTGTTTATGTTTTTAAGTTTAACCCTTTGTAATTGTGAATGTTAAGTGAATGATAACATGCCTTCCCTTACGTGTATAAAATAAAACAGAGCCCTCCCATTGCCCTTAACCATCGGCCGCTACTGGTAAGATCCCGGATATAGTAAAGAATACCAGGGCTATGGCAGACGAAAGAACTCCTGTGGGATTATATGAGTGGTCGCAAGCATGCTGCAGACTAAGTAGAAATTGCTAGAAACGCTGATAGGAGCATCGTAGACTCAGAGATTACGTTAGAATGATCGAAGTAAGCAACGTGACCTGCAGATCGTGTCACGAGGAGCAGGAGACCCGACACCATCTACTAGACGAACGTGATGCTGGTGTAGAGGCGATTTCTACCCTTGATTCTTTTCATGTGTTGTGATTTATTAAACAGTTGGGGAAGAGGGCCTTCTATATATGAGACTTCACGGTCTTAGATGAAGTAACGATGGAATAGATCTCTTATTTATTATATTCCCACATCATTACTCATACACATCAATCATAGCACACCCTAAATAAGATATGAGCCACGACTGCGAATATAGAAATTGTAGCCTACTTGTTGGTATAACTTTCAAGTAAATAAAAAAATGTCGAGACCATAAAATGTGCAACGATCTAGCCACGTGGATATTTTTGCTCATGTCTTATTTAGGGTGTGCTATGTGAAAGTAAATAAAAGTGTACAGTAAAAATTAGGAAGTAATAATTGTATTAATAATTTTTTTTAAGGAGAATTAAAAATTATAATTAAGTGCAAGAGTTTTTGCAGAAATATTGCACAAATTTTGTTACTCCTTCTTCCTCAAAAAAAAATCGAACCAAAACTAATGGTCACCAAAACTGTCAATTAAAAAATCTTGATGATAAATCTAATTATAATCGTCATTAAAAGAAAAATTGTAATCAACTACGTTTTACTTTCACAGCGAATTTATGGCACAAACAAAAGAAGATTATTTAAATATAATCATTTTTTTTAAATTAAATTTTACAATTTGTGACTGATAATTTTGGTGACAATTAATTTTGATTGATTATAATATATTTGAGGATGGGTGAGCAAGAAAGGTTGTGCAGTATGTTTTTTACAGTTTACTCATTTATCAGACAATATACTCATAATATGGGGTTAGTTTTTATACCATAAAATTTTCAAAAACATATTAAAAATAATATTATATTTTACTGAAATATAACCTTTAGGGGTATATCATGTGAAACGTTTTGGACGCAACATCTGTAAAACTCCTATTTCGTGAGTTATATGATTATAAGTGGAAATGAGGCCAGGACGCTCGGTTAGAAGGTCGGTAGTTATTGAATTATCCAATAAATGAGGAGTAATGAACCATCGTAAAATGTCGAATTTAATTAATTGCATAGGTTAAATTATCTGACAGAGCAAGGTAAGTAACTAGACCTACCTATAAATATTCTTAGTTTTTATTTCATAAATAGTTTAAACAATATTTGATCTTCATTCTTCAATAGAGTTAAGCAGACAGGTTGTTTCTAATAAGGTTTGTCAACAAACAACAATACCCACCCCACCCCCTACTTACCAACACCCTAACTGCCACCTTTAATTAAACTTATTCAAACGGACAGAAGTGTCACGGAATTGCAAATTGAACAACACTGTAACATAAATAAATCAGCTTATATTATTTTATAGAGAAATAATACTTATGGTAATTTCTTGTGTCGGTTAATAACACTGTACAATTTATGGGTGTTTAAAATGTAATATTTCAATAATTATAAAATAGTTTTACGGAGGGCAACGAGATTTTCTTTTAACTCAACAATTTGTCAAAAGCTTGTATCATTGTTTTACCTCTGTATAATTCTACAAATTGTTTAGTACTATAAAAATAGCTTTAAATTTCTCTAAAAAGTGGCGAGATTAAAATAGTAAAAAAAAGGGGAAAAAACAAAAA
Source organism: Aphrophora alni (assembly GCA_963513935.1). Taxonomy (NCBI): domain Eukaryota; kingdom Metazoa; phylum Arthropoda; class Insecta; order Hemiptera; family Aphrophoridae; genus Aphrophora; species Aphrophora alni. Next base: position 13,695,601 of record OY740778.1, read on the forward strand.
TAACAATGGAATGTTGTTATAAAATAATGGTTATTTCAAAAGTAAATTAAAACTTTAATTGGTTAGAGATTATTTTTAACATAGAACAAAATAAAGTCCTTAAGCACTTTGGAGTTAAAAGGGTTTTAATGTATTTATATCTCACTTATTAGGGATATTTTTAGAGTATTTGACCGCCAATTTCTTTCGGGAGAACCAGTATTGTTTCCTTTGTACTAAATATGTTGATATTTATCTCAGTTACGTTTTAAATCGTTTATTTTTTCAGTTCTTCAACACTTGAAAGACTTCCTGGTCTCTTGATGTCTCCTACGTATCCGGTAAGTTCAAACTCACTAACAAGCTTTTAATAAGCGACCACACTGCAAGCCCTGTTCCTCAACCGTACGAAACTTTCTTAACCCGGCTGATAAATTCCGCACAGATTTATAATAACACTGAATCAATGAGATTCGTGTTTCTAAACGTAAAGTCATGATGGAGTAAAACAATATCAACTTCATACGTCAAGACGTTGTTCTTTATTTTGTTCAAGTAAAATTCAGTACAACTTCGAATAATTCTATAAGATTAGTCAAGCGTATTTAAAAGTTTTTAGTGTTTGATTTCACGTATTTAGCGATTTTATAATTTGAAAATATCAAATATATTTTGTACCGCCATTTTAGTTAAGTGTCTTTCAAAAATATTTCGTTAGTACCGATAATTTTGTACTATTTCCCCTTTATTTGACGTTTTACAAGAGTGTGTTCTTATTTGAAAATTTGGAACCTCCAAAAATCCCAATTTTAAGGAAACAGGTGAAAATTTGAAACTATCATAAAATAAAATCCAGGGAACATAGTTAACAGTCCCAAAAGGATTTGATTATATTTAAGTTCATCCAAAAGTTAAGTTTGGATGTAGGACTTTTTACCATGTAAGGTATTTTTATTTTATTTTTGTTTGAAAATGGTTGCCCCTCAAAACAATTAATACACAATACTAAGGCTTACACATGAGTATTCCGAATATAAATTATTTCTCATTTAGAAGAAATACATAATGATTTAAATGATGGCTTAACGCATAGTCAAACAAAATATTAGGTGCACAAACAACATACCACAAACATACCCAATTTAAGTAATCAAGATAAGCAAACAATATTTTTTCTCACTGAGTTTTTCCCTTAATCTTGATAAGGAAGATGATTTGGTTTGGAAGTGTATAAAAGGTAAAAGTGAGTGAAAATAAACAGTAAACCTTTCTACTCACTCATCTCCAAAACAAAACAATAAAAAAGAGAAGAAATTGAGGCATGGATGTTGACTTTGAATATAATAATATATTAAAATAATATTCTCCAATCACTTCACTTGTACCATGAACAATTTCTAAACATAAAACGTATTTGATTAAAACAAGATTTTAACAACGACGGTCAACGATGATTTTTATTTTTTGCCATATATTTCTGAATCGTAATAGTTTTTAACTTGGGACATATACGCAGGTTTGAGTCATTAATATTAATTCCCTAACATTAAAAAAAAATGTGTGTGGAGTTTGAAAAATTATATTTTGAAAACAGCTCCATGAACTAATAAATAAACTCCATGAACAGCTCCATGTTTACTAATAAATCACATACCACCAGTTTTTGAAAGATGGCGATCTATATGTTTTGTTTGACACTTTAGAGGCTATACTTGAGCATATACATTTGATGTTACATAATAGAGGAAGTTTTATTTTTTATTGGTATCTACTGTAAAATAATAAATTGTCAAAATAAATAAAAAAAAAAAATCTTGAGATAATATCAAATTATACCCTCGTGCAAAATTTGATTAAAATCGGTCCAATCGTTTGGGATGTATAGCAGTGTAGGGAAGTCATAAGTCAGCCAGCCAGAGAGACATCAATAAATGAGGGATAGAATATAGAGAAAGGAAGAAGAGTCTTAGAAGATGTTGAAGGGAATGTGAGGTTTAGAACATTGAGAAGGTAAAATGGGGACAGACGAGTTTGGAAGAGTGTTTTTTTCTGGTGGTCAGAGCTCTCCAGCATCTGTAGCGACAAGAAATAAGTAACGAGCGTAGCAATATTGACCAACAAACTGATCCAAATGAAAGTACATAACAATCACAAAACAACCAACATGACTTCCATGATCTATTTAACTTTTATTATATTTCCCTGTAAGTGGTGTACAACAGCTGTAGTATTTAATGTCACTTCTTGGTCTATGAATATTGTGTCACGTGACACCAGACCGTAGCCACATTGGGTTTACAGTAACGTTTCAATAAATAAATTAAAACATCCATGAGGTTTATTGATCCCACAATCACTAGAATACATTTCACAAATGGTTCAACGCAAATTTATCTTTGTTGCTCCCTTGAGTTAACTTTAGACAGGTGATTGTTACTAATAAGATTTGTGAACAAACAACAAGTACCACCCTCCACCCCACCAAGACGATCCCCTTCCTAACTGTCACTTCTGTTATCTTCAATTAAGCTTTTTATTCAAAAGAAAAGAATTGTCACGGAATAGAAAATCCAATAATACTGTTTGAAAAAAATATTGTTTGATTATAAAATATTTCTCCCTTCAATTTCGTCGATTTGAAAATAATTTGTATTTATTTAAAATTTAAATCTTCAGCAATTAGAAAATGTATTTTAAAATAAGAAATAATGTGAATCAAGATATAATTTAACTTATAATTAATTGTTGATGTAATACTCGTTAATAGTGCTTACCTTCGTTCAGTGTCAACACTGAACCGATCCTCTCCTCTCGCTGTATTATTATTACACACATTTTCTCACTTATCCATCCTCAAAACTGATCAAATCTACTCGTCATTAAAAATCTCAGTATTACATGACGATGTCAGTCAAAAAATAGAACGAACGTAAAATATAAAACTCTGTATAAGTCCTAATTAATTATTTACGAAAACATTACAGTATATATTTTATTTACTATATTAACATTTTTCAACAACAGAGATTTTTTTCTTTTAACTTTTTTTTTCCGTCTAAATATTGTTTGGCTATAGCTGATTTATTAAACTTATTATATTTAAAGTGGAAAAAGTGTTCTTTAACTCTTGTCTTGACAATTTTGTTTTCGCCTACATATTTCTTCCAATATATTTTACAATAAATTCCTAATTTATCTTGTTTTTGAAATTTATTTTTAGGTTTACCTAATATTTTTCAAAACTATATATTTCAAAGCTAAATATATATATATACCAAGTGTCCTTAAAGCCCCCCTCTTATTTTTTTAATAATTCAAATAGACAGCTTTGATTTGGGGAAAGTCTAGATAACTAAAGGAGAAGTTTTTTGAAGTATCCAAATTTTCAACCCTTACCCCCAAAATGGGGTAGATTGTCAAGAATTTTAAATAGCAACCCCTATTGAACGATACCTCATTTTAAAGGTCTTTTAAAAATAAGAATAATGACGCAAATTAGAGGTCTCTAAGTTCATCCTACCCAACATAGCGACAAATCGAATTGTGAATTTTACATTAACTTAATAATTAATTACACCGGAAATGTTACGAAATGTACAACATTCTTTTGAGTTCAGAATCTATTTTTGCCAAGAAGTAAATGGTAGCCGTTTCGAGAACTTAATCTGATCTAAAAAAAAAAACAAGCTAAGGCCCTTACCATCATTTTACCAACATAGAGCAGTTTGTAATGTAATAAAAAGTTTGTAGGTTAACAATCACAATTCGATTGGTCGCTATTTTGGATGGGATGAACTTAGAGACCTCTAGTTTACGTCATTATTCTTATTTTTAAAAGACCTTTAAAATGAGGTATCATTCAATAGGCGTTGCTATTTAAAATTCTTGACTTACTCGAAAACTACCACATTTTGGGGGTAAGGGTTGAAAATTGTGATACTTCAAAAAACTCCTCCTTTGGTTATCTAAACTTTCCCCAAAGCAAATCTGTCTATTTCCATTAATAAAAAAAATAATAATAGTAGGTGGGATTTTTAGGACACTTGGTATATGTATTTAGTTAGTGATTTTTAAAAATAATATTTCACATTGGTCAAATAAAATCTGTAAAACATAATTACGGAGTTAGACACAGTAATAGGTTAGTTGTTATTGTAGTTCGTGCATCACTGAAAACGACGACTTTGTCGTTGAAACGCGTTTAAATAAATAATTGCACTACATGTAAGAATTTGTGTTCATGTTTTGGATAGTCAAAGATGACATTCTATAATAGATAATTCTTTTTTTTTTAATCTGATTTTTTTTAATTTCGGTCTTATGGTCACTTAACTTCCTTTTAATTTTATTTTGTATTTTCCGTATAAAAACAAGGAAGAAAAGAATATTGAAATCCTTAGCTCTCTAATACTCTAATAGAGTCAGGGTAGGTAAAGAACAAGAGTTAATTAACAGAGAGCTGATTGTAAAGATGAAAGAGAGGGATTTAACCCAAGAGCATAAAAAACAATTTAGATCCAGCTAGAGCGCCTTGGGATTCCTACACCCATACTCACTATATTGATCCCCTTGTATTATTTGGTTCCTCATATCAGGTATAAAAGTTTATGAGGATTTGTTTAAAATTTTGAAATATAAACAATTTTGTGTATGTGTGAAATTATAAAATAATAACTCGAGGTATATTTCAGAGCTACTTAAACAACCCACAATATTCAAATTATTATATTTTTACCTCAATAAAAAGTCTACCCGTTTAATACGTAAACAATCCATTTAGTAAACTAAACAATTTTAATAAATCATTTATATTTATTGTACAATACACAATTGTACGTCTATTGTAGCCTCTCAAAGACAAATAGATTTAAAGTTTAATTACTATATAAATTTATGTGTTTTATTCTCGTACAAGATAAAACCTCTAACCTTGTTACGTTTGAAATTAAAAACCTTTTAACTATTTCAAACAATGTAATTTGTTTTCGAAATAAATTTTACTTGTGAATTCTACATTTTAACATCGTTAATAAATAATTGTATTGTTATTTAGGTCCTAATACATTAACCATACAAATAAATGTTAAAAAATTAGGCTAATTGAAGTACGGCCTTAATATATATGACATCCAGTTTAAATTTGAGTTTTTGAATAAACTTTAATGCTTCAGTAATAGAGTTTGATGGAATAAAAACATTTAAAAAAATAAATAAAAAAATATTGATAAATGGAATTATATCTATTTGCGATTTTAAAAAGTTGATTGGTCACCATTATAATACTTCCCCAACCCCATCATACACTCTAATCATATTGTCCAATTAAAAACAGATCCTCTAAATGTAATGCTCAATAGATGGTTTCTTGAACATTTTAGGTAATTTTGAATTGTATTGGTAGATAAAGGGATGTTATCCAGTAGAATAAATTTGTTTAAAACAGTTGTTACAAAGATTTTCTGACCATCATAATCGTGTGTTCCTTGACTTCCTTATGTCAGTTAGGACCTAATGAGACTCATAAATTTTAAAAAGTATACACTCACTTGAATGATCAATGAGGCATGTTAATTGGCGGATGAAATCACTCAAAAGATTGTTATTTTTCAGTTCTCTCTCTGTGTGTTTTTCCCAAAAGATACAGGGTGAAAGGATTGTCCAAGTGGTTGAGTCAGGTATCACTAAATAATATGAGAGATCAAGTATCCCACAGGTATCACCTTTGGTCCGATGCAGTTCGCTCCATCAGCAAGGATCGCTTTATACATCAGGGTCGGACTGAAAACAGAAGGATAAGGCGGATAAACATATTGTAAAAAAATTGTAGACTTAATAATATTGTAAACGAATTAATTCGTTGTTTATTAATATATACATTATCAATAAAAATATATAAAAAGCAGGTGAATTTTAAATTAAGTTATACTGTTTTTTATTGCACAAAATAACGCTTTACAAAAAAATCCAGTTTATTTTCTAATAAGAAAATAACATTATTTCGCTGTTATAAATTTATTATTTAAATAAATGGTTATCTTTGCGTTTTAATAAGTGATTACTGTTAAATTTAAAGTTGAGCTCAAAAGTTTATTCCTCCAAAGACGATGGAGGTTCGGCGTACGCAAATAAACTTAATTAGTCTATTCTTCTGTAGTAAATAACCTTTCCAAAAACTTTAATAATATATTTTTAATATAAAAAAATGGAAAGGCGTTTGTGAAATTATTATTAAAAGTTTCGTAAGCCGCGTTGGTTCTCAGTTGCTAAATAATCAG